>QFDD01121257.1:0-56735 GCA_006871305.1 Vachellia collinsii
GACCTAATTCAAAACGCGTGGCTTCAGCAATAAGCAGTTATGTCGCGACCTGGAGACATTTAGGTCGCGACATGTAAACATTTAGGTCGCGACATGTAGATATTTAGGTCGCGACATGGGTACAGTCATGTCACGACCTGAGGTAACCGCGTTGGGACATGTTCTGGAAATACATAAATGTCGCGACATAAACACTTAGGTCGCGACATAATAGTGGCAGAGGGCTCCTTTGACTATTTTTATCTCTTGATGAACTTGTGGCTCCTTTAATTTCCATCTTGGGTCTTGAAATCTCCTCCAAATGCCTAC
Organism: Vachellia collinsii; assembly: GCA_006871305.1. NCBI lineage: Eukaryota > Viridiplantae > Streptophyta > Magnoliopsida > Fabales > Fabaceae > Vachellia > Vachellia collinsii. Next base: position 310 of record QFDD01121257.1, read on the forward strand.
AATTAAAGGTAAAGAGCTTTATAGAAGTTGAATTAATTAAAGATCAAGGCATTCACAGTTTCGATGAGATAAATGACCCATTTTTACCCTTAACTAAGTGCAATGCAATGCATGAATCAATATAATCAATAATGGTATAAATGCATGCAAAATAAGGGTAAAGGTGTTACAAAACACCATAAAACACTCAAGAAAACCATGTTAATATTGGGTTCTATCATATGCACTTTTTGAAGGTTAGATGCTCCACATAGTCTAGAGGCAGTATCCATATACTTTTATAATTTGGAGACTATGTATATGTTGTGGTGGAGCATTGCTTCAAATGTTGTTAAGAGTTTTCAGATCATTGTAGAACTTTTGGCAAATCTATCTTATAGAGGAGACTCTGCCAAAATTTCTACAAAAAACCTAATATGGTGATAACGTGGGATATGTCATTACACAATAATCTTTGCAAAGAGAGTGTATATCATATTATTTTACAATTGGGTAAATAGTTCAATTTATAAATCAAAGGCTTAAGAAATATGAGATCTCTCATATCCACACCGGTCACCTCAAAAGTTTATTGCATGACAGAGATATATTATATCTTCTGATTTTTGGGTCATTAGCATTTTCATCAAGAACTGTGTACTTGTTCCCATAAAATTAACCAAGGTTGCTAGTTTCTCACTCATTGTTAACATGATATGCAAGAGAGAGGCAAGAAGAATGTCCATGGCAGATTGAATAGCTAGTTGTATTGATGAGTTGCTCCAATGATGTAGTAGTAGGACCAGATAAAGGTTCCCTTAAAGATTATGCTTCACCTATCTTTAAGGTTTTAGGTGATTGAGCTTAAATTGTCTTTAAGTTTTAATGATGTTTTTAGGGTTTTCTATTACACTTTTTGGCTCATTTTGGTAATATATGTGCTTATTTGAGATTGAGAGTCTTTATTTGTTAATAGCATAATTTTACGATAAAATTGTTATAGTTGCTTATTAATGTTAGAATAGGATTTGACCAAAAGGAGGGATAAGTTGGTCACCTTTAAAAAAAATAAGCTAGTGCAAATCACAGTTAGAATAATAAATGAGTTTGAGTAAAGAGATTGATACAGCAATTTATACTTGTTCGATCCTCCTGACCTACGTCCAGTCCTCAAATCACCTTTGATTTTTGCAAATTCACTAATAACCATATAACTGGCTCTTTAAACCTTTACAATTTGAAGAAAGAATTCTCCCCTTCACAATTTCACTAAAACAGAGGAACAATCTCCCCCTTTATCTCCGTAAACTACCAACCCTCTCAAGATTCACAAATCTTGAGTTACTCTCTCAGAAACACAATTTTGAATAAACACAAGTTCTCTCGGAAGAGTTAAATGCTAATTACTGAAGTATTAATGATGGAGAGGGTAAAACAAAGGAGGAAGATGAACGAGTAATTAATGGAACTTCGTAGGTAGGTTTTCTATCTCTTCGCGTCTTGAATTCTCTTCTAATTATAGTTGGGTAGCAATAAATGTCCATTAGAAAGAGCTTCATTTTCCTTACTCTCAGCTTTATTGTTCAATATTGTGCAGTAAATACTTGTGACACACAATATGGTCATTGCTTGATATTTGTTTGTTGAGCACACACGGGAAATGTAATCAGAGGACCCATACCCTGTTGCTAAGTAGGAAAAAGAAGTATTTATGAGTGCATAAGGGATTCAAATAAATGAAACATGAAAAGGGAAAGATTACGAATAAAGTTTAGCTTCTGACATACTATGATACTGTCAGTAAAAGTGAGTGCTTAAGTATGACTCATAATACTTAATTGTTGTTGTTAAAATATCATAGTATAATCTCATTGAATTACAAGATACTCGAGTTTTAGTAAAGATACTTGAGTGTTCATAAAACTTTTGAATTATATTTGAGTTTTATAAGAAGTATTGTTATGAAAAATATGAACACTTTTGTTGATTCTCGGGTATTGAAGAAAAAGCTAAAGAGTGTTGTCAATACTCAACTTTTAGTAGTAACACTCGAGTGTTTGTAAAGCATTTTGGTGTCATTACTTTCAATGATTCTTGGGTAGACACAAAAGTGTTATCAATACTTGAATACTAGAGACAAAAAAGTTTTAACAAGTTTTTCTCTAAGAATTAGCTTCATTCACTCTTGATACTTGAGTTCTATGAATCCATACTTAAGTATTGTGAGTTCATGAAGTATTAGTTCAAGCACATCCTTTTATTCTTGAGTATTCTTGAGAGTATTGAGTTTAAAATAGAAATTTTGAACTCAATACTCGAGTATTGTCAATACTTTTATGGATACTCGAGTTTGTGTGAAAGTATTTAAGTTTGAAAAAATTTCAACAACTTGATACTCGAGTACTTGAGAGTAATACTTGAGTATGACCAATACTTTTATGAATACTCGAGTGTTCTTGGAAGTTCTGTGTTTTGAAAACTAATTTTGCTTAATGATACTCGAGTTTTGATTGTTACTACTCGAGAATTGACAATACTTCCACCAATATTCGAATATATCTGAAAGTATTGAATATTAAAACTGATTTTTCTAGAACGATACTCGAGTATTATCATTTACTTGAGTACTCTCAATACTTTCATCAATACTTGAGTACTTCTTGAAAGTGTTTTGAAAACAGTTTATTTTTTAAACTAAGTACTCGAGCATGAACTATTATACTCGAAAATTGATACAATATTCAAAATTCTTGCAAAACATGTTTGTCATCATAAAAACATTATATCAACAATTAATTGCATCCATTTGATTTCTAGGACAATTGATAGTTTAAAACTATTGGTACTCATTTCAAGATATTCAGAAGTAGAGTCAAGAGTGAAGGATATGAAATTGCAACACACATGGTCAATAGAGCAATTCTGGAATACTTCGTTGCGGCCAAATATTGACTCCACGATGACAAGGTCACAAATACAGAAGAAGAAGCCCTCAGGAGAACCTCATCATGGCAAAGTATTACTTCATCACGACCAATTTATCAAATCAGTCACCTCTTAGGAATACTTGGCTGCTATGAAATAAAACTTAGCCTCAGCAAAATCCTCGTATAAGCAAATCAAACCCGATTAAATGACCTACCTACTTGTGGAAATTGACCCAATACTCCCTATTACTAAAATATAAACCCTATAAGAGTATAAAAGGGTAATTGGGGATAGAGGGAGCAACTGCAACTCTTGCACACACATTTTCTCTCATCTTCCTCTCCTCCTTCTTGAATCTCTTCCATTTTCTCTGTCAAGTCACCATGGGAAGCTTAGAATCATTCTAATTCAAGATCCCATGTGTGGCTGGGCACTTCTCTTCCTCTTGAAGATGGATGATGGCTTGAGTTCCAAGAGCTAAAAGGGGAGTAGCTTTATCTATGTTTTAGTTATAGATTTATGAATTTCTAAGTTTAGGATTTGTAATTTGTGGTTGAGATATTTGATTATAGTTGTAATCAATTTGGATTCTCTTTATGTATAGTTGGATTGGTCCTTGTGATGCACTTCAATATATGAAGTCTCATATGTTTATTTATTGCAATCATTGTTCTTCAATCTTATTTAGCCTAGTTGTGATAGATTCTAAGTTAATATTGCTTGCATTGGATCTTTTGCACTGATCATTCTTACTACACACTCTAAGTGTATTTAATAGGATTTCATGACATCGAGTTCATTGAATGAAATCCTAGACTCAATGAGTTATTGATGTTTTAAGTAAGAAACTTAGTGAATTTCTACTCCACCTAGTCATTTTGAACTATGATAGCCTAAATCCATTTTCAAGAGGAACTTTCATATCATTTGAACACCTATTTACCTACTTGCATTTTTAAACCCCAAAAATCCAAAAAGAAGTATATTTGTATATTTTCTTTTAGTACAATGATCGAAAACCAAAACCCCTTTCTAAATTCAGTTTTGTATTTCATGACACATAGTTAGCTTATGACCATTAATAAAAAGGCTCCAGTTAATTGAATGGCTCTAAGGGATACAAACTACGTCACACATAATCATGCTCAGGCCCTTTTCTCTTCTTTTGTAGTCTTATTTCTCCATCTGTTGTTCCAATGGATAACCCTATCTTTGCCAACTGAGTTCATCTTCTTCCCTCCATCTCACTGTCGATGCTATTCCAGAGAGGGCAGAGCTTTAAAGCTACAGAGAGTGGGCAATAGAAACAATGATGGGGATGAGGATCTAGCCGACGGCATAGACGAGCACGAATCTTGGAAGGTGATTCTAACGGTAGAGTAGAAAGTGAGGGGTTGGAGAAGAAGGAGGACAAGATAGTCACTTGAATGGGTGGGGGGAAAATTGAATATCTATGACATGCATGAGAGAGAGTGATGATTTGGAGAAGAAGGAGGAAAAGAGAAGGATGGTGCGGGTAGGAGAAAAAGGAAACCACTTACATACTCTGCTTTCCCCTCCCACTCTTTGAAATCCAATGTGTGCTCCCGAGATAATAATGGGGAAAATATGAGTTGAAATATAAAACTATATATACCCTCTCAAGTCTACCCTTTATTACTATATATGAGAAGGTATCCTTTAGTTTAGGTAGCCCCTCTCACGTCCATCACTTTATTACTAGACGTTAAAGGGGGACATAAACTCTTTGGTGCAAACCCAAAAGGATAGATCCCAACAACCCACAGTCAATCTGAAATATGCGCATCCGAAGAATACTAAACAAAGGTTAATGATCCACTTGAACCCTTAAACACGAAAGAACAAGGACCCCAAGTGTTGGAAGACGCCACAAAAATGATCAAGTCTTAATAAGTCTGTTAGTTCAATGAAGAACCTTAGAGAGAATCCTCTCTCAAGTTTGAAGTTGCAATAATGCAATTCTTTAAACTCAATACAAAAACATTATCCGATCTGATAATCTACCTCAAGAATGAGGAGTACAATGTATTTATAAAGATTACATTCTGGAATTCTATCCTAAAAATATGAAATTCAATCTAAAAAGATAAAATTCAAATTTTGAAACTGATATCTATCCTAAAATGTACGGATAAGGATATTCAAAAGAATCTCTTCTATCCAAATCTATTTAATTCAAATTACAAATTTTCGCGTAAAAGAAATAAACAAAAGATAATGAGCATCTTAGGCTCAAAATGTGATTATTTAGGCCCAAATGAGTCCTTCTATGTATAGCCCATAGTCCAAGCCCTTTAATTTGAAGCCTCCAAACCCAAAATATGATCTGCAGGTCCATTTTTAGCCCAAATCAAATTAATGACGTCCTTGGAGTCTTGTTGCTACAAATGTTATTTACTTTGTTAAAATCTCTTATACAAGCCCATTCAATGCTTCCTTAATCTTCTTGGCCCATTGCTTTTGTAATTGGTCCACTTGAAATTTGTAAAGGCTCATTTGAATTTGATGAGTCAGTTGGCTGGATCACATCAATTTGTTAGGATCGGATTTGACCAAGAGGGGGGTGAATTGGTCTAATAAAACTTTTCACAAGCTTTGAACGTAAAATAGAGTATGAAAGAAAGTTGACACAGAGATTTATCCTGGTTCGGTCCTCCTGACCTATGTCCAGTCCTCAGAACCCTCTGAGCTTTTTAAATTCACTAATATCAAAAGATTACAAGAAATCCAAAGAGGACTCTCCCCCTTCCTAACTCAATTTATCCCACAGACACCTTAACTCGTGTCTTTTCCCACTCAAGATTCTCCAACCTTGAGTAACTCTGACATAATCAATAAATGAACAGATATATTCTCCTTTTTGAGAATTTAATGATAATCACTGAAGCTCTTAAATAGAGAGAATGAAAACAGGGAGGTAGTTGAAATAATAAATTCACTTTTCTCGTAAGCGCATTCTCTGTCTCCTGAAGCTTGAATGCTTCTCCTTTTATAGGTGGGAAGAATTAAATGTCCGTTAGAAACATTTAAGTTTCCGTTAGACTCATCGTCGTTGTTCACCTTCCCGCATTGAATGTGTCTGAGAGCTTCTGACAGTAGGTAGGATGTTTTTCTAAGATTTTGTCTGTTGAATCTCTTTTTGTTTAGGCAATCAGAACTTCATTCCCTGTTAATAATTAAGGCAGTTAAGCATTTATGATGGTACGTGAGATTCAAATAAATGTTGCATGAATAAGGAAAGATTTTGAGATTAGAATAAAGCTTCTGACATGTTGCGTTAATGTCAAAAAAGCAAACTTGAGTTTTGCTTGCTTAGAACTCGAGTTATTGAAGAATTTTCAAAGTAGAATTCACACAACTTTTGTTGTAACTCGAGTTTTAATAAGAGTTTTGATAAAACTTGAGTTATAGAACTTAAAACTCGGGTTTTCAGAAGTTTTTGAAAGCAAAATCATTTTGTTTTCTTCGAGACTCGAGTTCCATTTATCAAAACTTCAAGTTATAGCTATTTTGAAATCATAACTTTCATTGCAACTCGAGTTTCATTGAAAGTTTTCAGTTACAACATGTTCACTCTTTGAGACTCGAGTTTTCTCTCATAAAACTTCAAGTTACAAGTATTTCAAAACATAACTTTTATGGGTAACTCAAGTTTCATTGGAAGTTTTAAATTTAAAACAATTTTGCTTCTCGAAACTCGAGTTTTAACACACAAAACTCGAGTTATATGAAAACTCTTAATGAAACTTCAAGTTTTGCAAAGAAGTTGTGTAGTTCAGAAATTTTCTAGAGCTTGAAACTCGAGTTCTGTTTTCCCAAAACTTGAGTTATATGAAAGACTTTTGCTGAAACTTTAAGTTGTGAAGGGAGTTTGGTAACTCGAGTTCCATCAAAACTTTTATTGAAACTTCAAGTTTTGGAAGGAAGTTTCGAGTTTCAAAAATACTTCAGAGCCCGAAACTCGAGTTCTATAAAATGAAAATCGAGTTTCACCAAAACTTCCAACATAACTTGAGTTTTCTCTGAGAGTTTTGATTTTCTAAAACACTTTCAACACTCGAAACTCAAGTTCTAAAACACAAAACTCAAGTTATAAGAAACCTTTTATTCAAACTTGAGTTCTACTGAGAATTTTGCATTTCTAAAGCTTTTTCTAAAACCCGAGACTCGAGTTTTGACTCCCAGAACTTGAATCAAAACTTGAGTTCTCTTGAAAGTTTGGGATTTTGAAAGCATTTTAAAACAATGTAACTCGAGTTCTAAAGCTTATAACTCGAGTTTTCTCAATGATTTTATTAAAACTCGAGGTTTACTTAAACTTTTCTAAAAACAAACAATTTAATCATAATTTCAAAAACATATTTGTCATCATCAAAACATTATCTCAACACAGTCTCCCTTTTATGGTAATGACTTTTGGAACACCACTAGTACAGGTCTTGACTTGCACATACCAAAATAATTGAAAGAACACTAGAGAAAAATGTGTGTTACACCTCCTATAGAGTACTTTAAATGAGCAAATGAGACAACATTTATACCACTTTGATGCCTTTCAAGTTCAATAATTAGTGAATCAATTTGAATTTTAAACATAGTTCTTGGGTTACTATTAATTAGGTAACCATTGAATTTTGACTAATGTTAAAAATCATAATTAAGTCTAGTAAAATCAAAATCAAGTTATTCAAGTCTCCATTTGAAGCTCATGCACTCCTTTAAAAATACTGGCTAGACCATATTTATGTTCAATCAATAAAGAAATGTTTGTGAAGAATTACTATTCATCTGATGATTTTCTAATTTTTCAGATTTTATCTTTAATTTTGGAAATTCACAACTTTCATTATACACATCCAAATTAAGCAAATTATGACTTGTTTTAAACCTTGTAATATTTACTATTTAACTAGAAAGTTCCATAAATTTTCAACATCATTTTCCTTGCTTTTGCCTTACCTCAACTTTAGGGTTTATTAAGGATGTTTAATCCCTTGTCCACTTGATATTATGTAATTATTGAACTATGTTTGCATGTCACTTACATTCATGTTTAACTTGGCATATTTAACATGCTCACATAATGCTCATAAGTTATACAATTTAGTTGAGGTTCATCATACATGTTTCAACATAACAACTTAAGCACCAAAATCACATATACTTTCATCATTTCCACATATACTCAATAGCTTGATGACATCTCCCATGCCTTAAGCTTCACATTCTTTGTGCTTGCCCTTACTTGAACTATGGCCTGTGATATTGTATTTTTGGAAAGAATGACATTTCGTGGAAATCTCAATAGGAAATGTTACTAACTAAAACATTAACATGCATTATCATTATTTATCATACTAAACTAGCCATGAGAGGTGAACATACCTTACTAACATGCTACTAACTCATATTTGCACATGACCATGACACAACATAAAGTAAGGCTTTATATGTTAAAACATTCACATAGCTTAACTAAATCAATTATCATGGCAAACAATCACAAATAATAATCATTATCAATACTAATGTTTTACTACTTTATGGCTTGACTTTATTTGCCCTTAGTTTCTCTTGTCTGTTGGACTTAGTAGGCTATTTCCAAATCTCAATGCCTATACATAATTAGAATGCATTACATATTACTAACCACTCATTGACATGCATTATAACATCATAAACTTAATTCTCCTTCGCTTCCTCTTGATAAAACCTTACGAGATTAGATATTGTCTAGATGCTAGAACCTTGAAGATTCCTCACTTTCTCTCTCTAAAAGAGCTCTAGGTCTTCCTCTCTTCTCTTCAAAAACAAGAAAGTCAAGAAGAGATTTTGAGATTAGATATTGTCTAGATGCTAGAAACTTGAAGAAACAGAAGATTTTCATCAAAAAATTACTTTTCCTTTTCCTCTTCCTCTTCCCTTTTTCTACTAATGACTCCCCCTCGCTCTTCTATTCTTGTTCACCAACTTATGGCCTCTTCAACTGGAGTCTTTAAGCTTTTAAAAACAAAATCCCAAGTTGGTAAATGCATGTGGGGTCCACTAATATGGAGAAAAAACATACTACTACTAAGTTTTACCACATGGATATAAATTCTTCTTACTTTTAATCTTTAATAATAACTTGCCATGTGGAAGTATTAAAACCCCGCATCCTTCTTTTTAAAACTTTGATTACTTGATGGTTTCCTTATGTTCCATTTATTCTGGAACCAGTCTTTCTGAAGTACTTTATGAAAATCCTCTGATCATTTAATCAAGGTGAAATCATTAAAAATTCAACTTTATTAGGGGATCACTCCATAATTTTCCCCAAGCACAAAGTCTTTTCAAAAATTCCCTTTAGACAATTCTTTATGAAAAACCCTCTTTTTGGAGTTTGACATTTTCGTTGAGGTAAACTACTCCTTATTTAAAATTGAAACCAATTTTATAAATTCACATAATTCTTAAAATAATATTCCCCTATCCTTGAATAAATATTTAGGCCTCTTACTATTCTAGTAATTATTTTTGGCTAATAATCCTTTAACTAGCTAATTATTAACTAAATATTGAAAATTTCTTTTGAGGTAATTTCTGCTACTTTAACCTCAATTCTGCTTCAAATATATTTTGAGAAATTATTTTCTACAATTTGTATTCTTGGGGCAATTTTATGATAGTTTAATGAAATTTACCAAATTACCCATGGTCATCTGAATTTAAAAATTATGTTTTTGCCACTGCTTAATGTGCCAAATACATAAGGTGTAATTATGAATTCTACTATTTTATCTGACCTTAATTGATTTTAAATTACACATTTAGCTTATATTTCTCATACAAGAAATATGAATATTACAATGTGCATCCTCCAATTAGCTTAATCATGCATGTTTACCTCTCTCTCCATCACAAAACCCACTTACCCACAAAAAAAAAAAACTAGCGACTCTTACAACCATGAACAACACTAAGAAGATGGCAACAATAAGGGAAGAAGAATGACCTGAAAAATCACTTATGCTTGTTGACAATTTTCTGAACTTTTTTCCTCCTTATGAACAAACTTCATTCACCAACTTTTCATGGGTTTTCTTGTGTACCAACATGCTTTCAGATCCATCTTTTCCTTTTTCCTTTTTAGTTTAACTCAGGATAATATTATCTTTTCACTTAAATCTTATTTTACCTAGGATTAGGTAAATTCGAAACCTTGATTTAGATATCAACGTTCTCTTTCTAGGATTCTCCCGATAATCAACCTCCTTACCTCTCGAACTCCTTTCTTGAGATGTGATGACGCCTCCTTCACATCCCACCACACCCCCTTTTTCTCAAAACTTAAACTTTGCTAGTAGGTTATAATGCAGGAGTTCTGTTGTTTGGGGCAACAAAAATAAGGAGTTCTGTTGTTAGTATCTAATATATCTAACTAAAAGTCGTGAGCTGATGGTGTTGTTCTCTCTCCAAAATCAACTATTTAATGTATTGCAGAGCTGATGGTGTTGTTCTCTCTCCAAAATCAACTATTTAATGTATTGCAGAGCATTCAATAATTATTGGTTGCCCATGGAGTGTTATCCATATCCATATTGGCTATTTCCAAAGCTCATCATTATGTATAGCGTCATGTTCTTTGTGTCAGGCACTACTTTACCTCTTCAAATTCATATTAGGATAATGGTAATAATAATCCTAATGAGTTGTAAGCGTGTTCAGCAGCGAAATTAATGTATGAATTTAATGCCTTTCACACAGTACAACCATAAAGCTTCGTTCTCGATCTCCGTCCATGTATGTCACATTTAAGGATTATCTAAGTGAGTTTTCAAAATTTAAGGATCTAGAAATGAAGAGGTTATTCCATTATATTTTGTGTATCAGTGCAATTCTTTAGGATCAGTTTTGAAAACAACTAATTTGAAAACATATATATACACTCATGTGCACTCGCTCACGTGCATATATATATATATGTATGTATGTATGTATTTATGTAAACTCATCATTAAAAAATTCTAAAAATTATTCTAGAATAAAATAGATTATTGTTAATCTAGCATGGTCGGCGTTGGCTGATTTGATAGTTTTATTTTTATTTTTTTGCTTTAAAAATACAAAAAATTATGAACTGACGGGTTGTATCTTGAAGAATTTAAAATGTATACAATGAAACCATGGCTTAATTATAAAAATCGTTTTTCCCATTTCAAAGGGTGCTTGGGTAACTTTATTTTCTTTAACCATATTGTATCCCTCAGGAGTGTTTTTTTTTAAAAAAAAAAAAAGACAAATTCAATTCCTCAAAGTGCCCAAAGGTTTAGCACTCTTCATGATAATCCATGAAAAAATAAATGTTAATCCCTTTTTTTTGCCTCATTTCCAACGTCCATAATTGTTGATGCTATAAAATAATTTGTGTTCAAGTTTATTGCATTGCACTAGACTACACAAGTGCATATCCTTCCACATGCCCATTCAATACATGCATAGCTTCTATAGAAAAATTAAGTTTTTATGTTAATCATGCAGAAGTGTACACAATTGAGTTTCAAAAGAGAGGCCTACCTCATGTGCACATTATATTGTGGCTCATAGACGCTGACAAGCCAAGAACGGCGGTAGATGTTGATAGGGTCATATCAGCAGAGATACCTGACAAAGATAAGGATCCAGAACTCTATGCACTTGCACGAAGCTATATGATCCATGGACCATGTGGAACTTCAAATAGAAAAGCTCCTTGCATGAAAAATGCAAATTGTTCTAAGTATTTCCCAAAAATATTTGTGGAGCATACTATTGTGGATGATCATGGATATCCAACATACCGCAGAAGAAACAATGGACGAATGGTTCATAGAAATGGTGTCAACTTAGACAATCGGTATGTTGTCCCATACAATGCAAGATTGCTAAGACTATTCCATGCTCACTTGAATGTTGAGAAGACAAACCAATCACGTGCTATTAAATATTTGTTCAAGTATGTAAGCAAAGGTCATGATCGTGTCATTGCTGGAATATATAACAACAATGACTCACATGAATCACAAGGATCTTTTGATGAGATAACTCATTACTTAAACTACAGATATATTTCATCATGTGAGGCGGCATATAGAATATTCTCTTTCGATATTCATCATAGATTTCCATCAGTCTAGAGACTTAATTTTCATCTCCCATAGCAACAACCGGTGTTCTACTCCAACAATGATACCATGTCTTCTTTGGTAGAACAACCAAGGATCAATGAATCTATGTTCCTTGCATGGATGACACAAAATAGGGAAGATCCATATGCTAGAACATTTACTTACTCTCAATTTCCCAATCACTACACCTTCATCAAGGCAAAATGAGTATGGAAACTTAGACAACAAGGCTTCTCAATGGGGAGGTTGGCACATGCAGCACCATCTCAAGGGGAACTATACTATTTACGGATATTACTTACAAAAGTCATTGGACCAAAGAGCTATGAAGAGATTAGAATGGTCAACAATATTGTCCACACAACATATAAGGAAGCATGTTACGCTCTTCGACTGCTTAATGATAACCAGGAGTTTGTAGATGCAATCACAAAGGCATCACATTGGGCAAGTGGAAAGTACCTTAGGAAATTCTTTGTGAGCATGCTTTTAAGCCACTCACTCTCACAACCTTCAATTGTGTGGAGGAAAACAAAGGGCATCATTTGTGAGGGCTGTAACATCCCAAAAATTTGACTTATTTGATATAAACTATAAATTATGCTTTGGGAAGCCAATTACAAAATTTTGAATACGCATGAATAAAGTTTTGGGATAAAAGTTGTTTAAGGGAATAATTTTATTTTTAAGGAATTTTGAGAAAAATAGGTATAGTGTCCAAAACTTTATTAGAAAAATTATTATATACATAGAGGGTCAAATTCAAGAAAGGGTTACTTATTGGAGTATCTTATAGTATTTTGTGCTTATTGGAAAAGGAAAGGAAAATACAAAAGAAAACGAAAAAAAAACAAAGAAAGGTGTCGGCAGGGAAGAGAAGAAAAGAAAAGGAAAAAAAAAAGACAATGGCGGACAAGATGAAGAAAAGGAGGAAAGAAGAGAAAAAAATAATAATAAAAAAATAAAAAGAAGGGGACAAGTTGGAGGAAAAGAAGGAAAAGGAAAAGTAAGAGAAAAAGAAGGAAGGAAGGGCGCATGATGAAGAAAAAGAAGGAAAAAGGTGAAGAAAAAGGGAAAGAAAAAAAAAAGAAAAGGAAGGAAATGAATGAAGACGCACGCTATATATACCTTATGCTTTTCTCTCCTTCTCTGCATTCTTTGCAGAGTAGTGAAGGAGGAGAGAAGGAAGAGTGAAGGAGGAGAGAAGGAGGAAAACATCCTGATTCCAATATTTTGGGATAATTTAGGTAATTAAAATCCCTTCTTTTCAGCAAACTTCTTTCATAAAAGTTGTTCTGTATATTTTTATCTTCCTAATGGTAGTAATTTTAGTATGATTAGAGAAAATTCTTAAGGTTAATATTTTGAGAAGTATTGATTTTTTTGATAATATAAAACTACAGTAATGTAGAGGAATTTTAATAGATAATTTTAAACGGTTTGGAAGTTGGTCACTAAAAATATTGGTTTATTCCTGTAAGCTATATAGGTACATACATGTGTATCTGCGTATATATATATATGTGTATTCTGAAAATTTAGAATTTAGTATATACGCATGCAAAAATCATTGGAAGCTGTTGTTTATAGAAAAATTAAAGGTGCTAAGTAGTTGTCCTTTGCAAGGTTATAAAATGTCTATGGGACATTAAAGATAATTTTTGTGCATGTGGGTATGTACAAATATGTCAAATGGTGGACGTGGTAATATTAAAGAATTTGAGTGAACTTTTAACAGCTCAAATAGTCTTGGTTGACTATGAAATTTGGTATACTCATGAGTTTTAAATGAGTACTAAGATGCATTATTTGGATAAGTTACAAGTTGCGAACCAATAAGGTTTGGTTCTGAAATATGGAAAATATGAAAAGTTGCTTAATAAGCTGCAACTTTTGAACATTTATTTAGGAATATTTATGGACTATATTTAGTGAATAGTAATGTTCATTGAAAGAATATATAGAGAGTTTCACATAGAAGCTTAAATTATTGTATTTGGAATTTTATGGAATAAGTTATGATTTTTCAAAATTATTGAAAAATAATTTAAAGGTTAAGAAAAGAAAAATCAAATAATGTAAAGGGGTATAAATGAGATTAGTAAAAAAAAAAGAGGAGCTAAATAAAGCTGGATAAGCGTATAATTAATGTAATATTATACGTATATGTCTTAGGATTTGACATTTGCTTGAGCACCCCGAGGAGAACTGGAAAAGGGGATACTAAGGAAGGTAAAGGTAAACAAAGGACTACAGGTAGAAACCCTTTTATCTTATTTTTATGTATTTAATTCTACATGATTGTATGTGCCATGTGATGTGCCGTATATTATTGCCGTATGATGTTAAGGTGAATCCTCGTGCCGTATATTATTGCCGTATGATGTTGAGATGAATTCTCATTATTGCCGTATGATGTTGAGGTGGGACCTCATGATGTGCACTATTGCTGTATATGCCATATGAACATGTGGTTTACTTTACATGATTGTGAATTTCATATATAACTATATGATAAACTGTGGTTTCTACGGGGATTCCCAAATCTCACCCCCCTTTCCAACAAAAATACAGCAGAGGCGGGTAGCTCAAAAGGCAAGGAATTGGTGACAAGAGAAGCATAAGATGGAGATGGAAGAACCCCTTTACATATATTTTGGTTTAATAAGAAGTTTAATGGTTTATTTTGATATAACTCTGAATGACGGGTATGTATATATGATTGTATAAATTATGTATACATTAATCCGAGATAGAAGGTAGACATGAGGAGAATGTTTATGAAGGAAAAGCTGTTTTTTTAAGCTGCCAATAAAGAGTAATGAACCCAGGATCAAACCTGACACGTTAGAAAAATTAAAGGTTATTATAAAAAAAATAATTCAAAATTTTTCAGAAAAGCCCAATCTAAGGAAAGTAAGAAAAAGACTGTTTTATAAAAACAGAATTTATACGCTTAGAATAGCTGCGCCTAATAATTAAGAAGTCTAGATTGGGCTAAGTTATATAAAGGGGTGTGACAAGGGCCTTCTTTATGTCAATCACAATGACCAACGTTACACAGGTATTTGCAAATACAAGAATTGCACACTTAATATACTTAAATAATAATTTACAAAATCATCCAATTCATTTTGATGATCAAATCATTACAAATCTAATGTTGTAGGTTTGTAATTGACATGCTTTCATGGTTGTCATTTTGTCAACAGATTTACTGATCAGTGACTCGGCAAGAGAAGAAGCTGGATTATTAGAAATTGAACAAATGCTACTAAGAAACAGGAAGAACCTTAGTGATTACTCATCAATGCCTCAGCCTACCAGAGAAACAATAATCGAAACATCAAACCACCTCATTCTACAGGAGTTAAACTATAATAGGGAACATGAAAAGGTTCAATGTGAACGATTGAAGCAATCTATGTCTAATGAAAAGATCCAAATATTCAATGGCATCATCTCCGCAGTTCATAATATATCAGGAGGTTTTTTCTTTGTCCATGGGTTCGGTGGAACTAGTAAGACATATGTATGGAGTGCGTTAACTGCAGCTATCAGATCAGTTGGTGGTATAGTATTGAATGTTGCATCAAGTGGAATAGCTGCTACTCTATTGCCATCAGGTAGAATAGCACATTCTAGGTTTTGTATACCTATTGATATAAATGAGGATTCATTGTGTGGCATTTCGCACAATTCACCAATAGCAAACCTCATCAAAGCAACAGACTTAATCATTTGGGATGAAGCACCAATGATAAGAAGATTTTGTGTTAAGGCAGTTGATCGCACCCTGAAGGACATAATGAAATGCAGCAATGTCTTTGGTGACAAGTGTGTTGTTATGGGGGGTGATTTTAGGCAAATATTACCAGTGATACCAAAGGGGGGAGACTTGAAATTGTTGATGCATCACTAAACGCATCAGACCTCTGGAATGAATCCAGGCTTCTCAATCTTACCAAAAACATGAGGCAAAACTCATCGAGTGATCCCATAGAGAAAGAAAAAATAACAAGGTTCTCTTAGTGGTTGTTAAAGGTTGGCAATGGTGAAATTGGACTGTCGCATGATGGGTTAACAGAAATACCAATACCAGATGAATTATTGTTGAAAGTAATCAATGACCCGGTACATTCAATAGTGTGTTCAACTTACCCTGTTATAGTTGCACATCTTCTAGAGGACAATTACTTAACAACCAGAGCCATACTTGCTCCAACAAGTTGAATGAGTACATTTGCTCATTGAACCCTGGTGAAGCTGTGGAATATTTGAGTTTTGACTCAATCAACAACACAAATACTGTTAATGGGAACTTTAAGGACTTGTATGGCACTGAGTTCCTCAACTCTATTAATTGTTTTGGAATGCCTCACCACAAGCTTAAATTGAAGCTTGGCATTCCGGTCATGTTACCGAGGAATGTTGACCAAGCAGTAGGACTTTGCAATGGAACAAGATTAAGGATATCATACTTGGGAAAGAATTTCATCAAGGCAATAGCACTGAATGGGACAAGTATTAGGCAAGAGGTTCTCATTCATCGTATGAATATGAATCCTTTGGAATCAAAACTACCATTCTGCATGATAAGGCGACAATTTCCAATCATAATTTCTTTTGCTATAAACATCAACAAAAGTCAAGGACAATCAATGACAACTGTTGGTTTATACCTACCCAGTCCTGTCTTTTCCCACGGTCAACTATACGTGGCTCTATCAAGGGTGAAAACTGTTGAAGGACTAAAAATACTCATCACTAATGACAAGAAAGAAGTTGCGAGTGTAGCAACTAATGTTGTGTATCGAGAGGTTTTCCAGAACCTACATTCACAATAAACTATTGATGCATGCGTAGAATTGCTAATGTTGTCAACTTTTAGAGTATATGATCACCTCTGATGGAACTTTCGTCAATAAACAATATTATGAACATCAAATAATTATGAGTTAAAAAAATATCGTTATTTGTGTAAATAAAGGGAGCCATAACTTCATACATAACCAGAGGGGATTGTTTATTAATTTCATTCATTTACACATCATATGTAATTAACAACACTATTTGATATTAACAGTGGAATTCTAGGGTCTCAATCTATCAAGGGGCACTATGTATTTTGATTCAACACCAAAATTTAGTGAGTTCAAAAATTACAATTTATTATGAAATACTCTATTGAAAGGAACCGTGCAACGCACGGGGTATTTAGTCTTGTTTACAGTAATCCTCAAGTTCTCAAGTTGTAAACTTGCCTTTCAAGTTGAAAAAATCTGTAAAATTTCTTATGTACCTTTCCCAGCCCCAAATTCCACCAATCATCATTTTGTGGACAACATTCACTCTCAAGCAGCCATGAACTCAAGTCCACAAGCACAATTCGAGCGGAATGAATGTGGCGCTAACCCCACGACGCTATGGCTACTCCCCAACTCCGCCACCATCTTTCTCGTGCTGTTCCCGCCCTTGGCGTCGGTTTCCGGCCACCCAATCCCACCGTAACCTTCCGCCCGAACTCCCTCAAAACGTCGAAATGCACAAACTTGTCCGTCGAGGCTAACAAACCCCGTAAATGGGCTATTCAACTGAGTTTCGTTGAACAGACTCCCTCCAAATCAACAGTTGATGTAGAGCAGCTCGTGCTGTTTCTGTATGACGATCTTCCTCATCTCTTCGATGATCAGGGCATCGATCGGACGGCTTACGATGAACGCGTCATCTTCCGTGACCCCATCACCAAGCACGATAGTTTGAGTGGATACCTGTTTAACATAGCCCTTTTGAAGACAATCTTTAGGCCTCAATTTCAGTTGCATTGGGTCAAACAGGTCTGCTTCACTATCCTTACTTTTAATATCGTAGACTACAGTTTACCTCCTTTTGTTTTAACTTAAGAAGCACTGGGTACGAATTTGAGACATACCTTATTGGATGCAAGACATGACTATGCTAAATTCATATAGTTTACTTTATCACCAAAAAAATAGTTTACATGTATACTGGTCTGCTTCAATATCCTCATTTTTATAGGGTGAATTGTAGTTTACCCCCTTTTGTTTTAACCTCATATCAGTTCGGCAAGTGGCTCAAAAAATTGTAATTCAAAGCTTCTGTGGTTCAATTCCATTTAGCTATGTGAAAATGGTGAACAACTTAGTAAATTTCTGTTTCACTCAATATGCTTTCACTTCAATATATTTTCATGGTGACACAACTTCCAAGACGAAGGACTGAAATGGGAAAGTTTCACTTATTGTTAGTTTATACTAGTAACGATGAAATTATTTAAGATAAAAGAAAGGTATATATTCAAAAATGGAGTTATTCCTTATTTTAACCTTTTTCAAAGTGCTAAATTTTCCTTCCCCTTTTAGTTTCACGGTGATTTTAACTGTAATTTTGTCCCTGAGTATTTCAATAACGATTTGCATACTGTTAATCTTGAACTGATTGGACTTCTCTAGACAGGACCATACGAGATAACCACAAGATGGACTATGGTTATGACGTTCATGCTTCTTCCATGGAAACCAGAATTGGTGTTTACAGGAACATCTGTAATGGGAATTAACCCAGAAACTGGCAAGTTCTGTAGCCATCTGGTGGGTTTCAAGAAGTAAAGAAATTAATTGTTGGATTTTGAATATATTGCCTGTTCATTTTAGGAATTAATTATTGTTCTCTCTCAATTTTCAAGGACTTTTGGGATTCAATACAGAAAAATGATTATTTTTCTTTAGAAGGTTTATGGGATGTATTCAAGCAGGTACCTTCTATGTCACTATGTCATATGACTTGTAAATCATATTAAAATCAGTTCTAACTATTAAATTTTGGCATGCTGCAGTTGCGGATATATAAGACTCCAGACTTGGAATCACCCAAATATCAAATATTGAAAAGGACAGCAAATTATGAGGTCGTCTTAAATTTTTAATTGATGGAATGATTTATTAGGTTAAGGTTCAATTTTGCCTTAGAAGTTTCCGCATAGGAGCTGTAGGTATTTTGAAGTTTTCGTTGAAAATGTTAAAAATCGAGCTAATTTTCCTTCATCATTAAAAAACTAATGTTAATCATTAACATTTTTAACTATCAAGGGTGATATTCCTCCTTTTTTAACACTTTTCGAGGTCCAACTAAAACTTCTGGATATCCACAAATCTTACATGAAAATTTTCAGGGGAAATTGGACCTTAACCCTTGTTTATTCTCTTAGGTTATACATTCTTTATTGAGTATTCACCTGCATCTATGTAATAGTAGCATGCTACGTCCTTGATAATATCTCTTGGATCATGTTTAGTTTTGTGCGCAAGAAAATCAAATACTTCTCTGATAGCCACTTGCAAACCTGACCACACTACATATAATTCTACAAAATCTTAGATCTTTATAGATTCACCAGTCCTAACTGAACAATTGAAGTTGAGTAAGCATGAAAGTTTTTTATGCATTTACTGATGGATTAATTTTTTTTTTAAATAATTGTTCCAAGCTTAAAATTCATTTTTTGTTATTTCCTTTTTTGTTACAGATTAGACATTATGCCCCATTCATCATAGTAGAAACAAATGGAGACAAGCTATCAGGGTCTACTGGTTTTAATAATGTTGCCGGGTTAGTTTTAATATTCCCAATACAGCTGCATAATTGGTCTTATAAAATGAATTTCTAGCATTGCTCAATCTCTGTGTTTCAGATATATATTTGGCAAAAATTCGACAGCAGAGAAGATACCGATGACCACTCCGGTCTTCACTCAAGCCATGGATGCTGAATTATCCAAAGTCTCAATCCAAATAGTTCTTCCGCTAGACAAAGAAATAAATAGGTATTCCCCTGAGGTCTGATGAACTTTAGAGACTGATTCAAGACTTGTATATAACTTTATCTTACCTAACAGAAAGAATGAAGTATTCTGAAATAGTGCAATGTTTTTTTTAGATGATTAAACTATTGTTGCAGTTTAAAAACTTGAACCTGATATTCATCTTTGACCAGTTTACCAAATCCCAATGACGAAGAAATCAACTTGAGAAAAGTTGAAGGAGGCATAGCGGCTGTAGTAAAGTTTAGTGGAAAACCTACAGAGGAGCTTGTTTGTGAAAAGGAAAAACTGCTTCGCTCTAATATCATTAGAGATGGTCTTAAACCTACGATGGCTTGTTTGCTAGCACGCTACAATGATCCTGGACGAACATCAAGCTTCATAATGGTATGCTCTGAAGTCTTCTTAATACTGGTTGTTTAACTGCTGCCTTTATCTGAATTTTATTATGGCTCTTTGTCTACTTTTTAACTTGTCACCACCACATTCACAGCCTGAACAATTATCTCTGTTTTGGATAGGATCTTGGAACTGTTAACATATAGATTAAGCTTAGGATGACAGAATAACGATATAGTATTGTTTTTTATCTATGCAATATGATATAATCAACTGCAAATTACCTTACGGCTTTAATGCAGCACTTGGTTCCACTAGTTTTGATGTAAATCTGTAATATTCTGTTAAATACTAGATGATGATGACCCAAGATCTTTTGTAGTATAGGTTAGTACAATCTTTTTTGTCCTTGTTTTGGTTTTGGTTTAATTAAGTTTCAAACCATGAGTTTTGGTCCCTCAAAGGGCAAAATGGTCCAAATTTTTATTAAATTATATGGACCGATATTTTACACGGCTTTAATGCTACACTTGGTTCCACTGGTTTTGCTGTAAATCTGTAATATTGTGATAAATACTAGATGATGATGACCTGAGATCTTGTAGTAAATAAGAGTTAATACAATTTTTTATTCCTCAAGTTTGCCTTCATTTTAATTTCAGTTCTTTAAATTTCAAACCATAGGTTTTTGGTCCCTCAAAGGGCCAAATGGTCCAAATTTTTATTAAATTATTGGGACCAATATTTAACGGAAAATGAAACTTGAGAGAACATAGATTGTATTAACCCAGTAAATAATTTACTCCATGTGCTGTAAAAAAGGAAGCAGAGAGAAAAAATTGGGATGTATTTAAATGAGTGAAATAGCTCCAACAACTCCTAGTTTGATACCACAGTAAGATGGCTTCTGCCAAAGTGGAAATCATCCTGGGTTTGAAAGTCCTTTATGCTTTAGTTCTTTTCTCATGATATTTGGTATTTCATTTTTGGTATTTGTCATCTTACTGACTATAGCTTCATTCATTGTGGTTCATGTCATGGAAGAGAAATGAAGTGCTTATATGGCTAGAGGAGTTCTCATTGGATTAGCACTGGCATTTGGTGCAGTAATGTTACAGGTCATTTTGTTGATCACCATATGGCTCTGCAAATTCTCCTTTCATGTTGCCATTTAAATATGTTTGATTGAATTTACGAGGGCATTATTTGGTAGGAAAGAGCAAGAGGGAGGGGAGGTGGGACCCACAATAGGGGATGCCTCTGAGCCCACCCCTTGCTCTCTATATATATGAGTGTTAATTCTCCAGAATTGGAAAAGTATGTGGGAAAGCACAAAAGGGCAAAAGAGAACTTAATGTGCATAAATTGAATAGAAGAGATATTAATGCTAGTTCATTAGTTGGTCTTCAAGTTGTAGAATAGGAGTTGATGTTTATGGTAACCACTTGGACTTTTTTCCTTTAATTTTTTGGCCATGATATGCATCTGCTTCTCCAAGCCATAATAATACTTCTCTTTCGTTTTCTAGGGATTGTCCACATGGGACACTGATTGCATCATTTCTTGGAACTGACAGGCGTAATTATCACTGTCAAGTTTTTCACGCTTTAACCTTCATTCAAGCATTAACGAGCTTGTTTCAAAAACTTGTTTTACTTCTTTCTACAGTTAATGCGTTTATCATAATTAACACTTTAATTGTGTGACAGAAGTGTTCCTGCAGTCATGAACGACTATTTTTTGTTTCTAACAATAATAGATTTCGTAATGGACTTTAAATATGGCACTCTATTGGCGAAACAAATTTGGGGGATTCTCTCAGTTGAACTTCACTCTCTTCTGGACCAAATGTTTGGATACAGTGCTTCTTGGTTGTGGAAAGTGATTTTGGAACTGTCAGACCTCATTTTTCAACACCTTAAAATGGCAGGTTGGCTACGGAAGTTCTATTCCTATGAACCATAACCTTTGGTGGCCTATGGCAAATCAGTCAATGGATGCTAGTCTTCACATTCAAAAAGTTTCTGATCTCTTCTCCAATGGCTTCCACTATCTAGGATGTACCTCTAGTTACAGCTATTTACCCCCTAGAAGTAGCTTACAGTATACTTAAAATAACCATCTCAATTTGCAATGGGGAGGATGAACCATATTGGTAAGGTGACTCCTCTAGCAAATATAGCATTAAAGAAGGTTATGCTTTATCCAATACTATCTCTAGACAAGCTAATCCTTTAAAATTTTGGGTTGTTATTTGGAAAATTCAGTTGCCTCAAACAACTATAATGGGTTCGTTTGGCAAAGCTTTGTAGAGTCCAAAAGTAGCCTTTTTAGGGTAAAAGCACGTTGGAGCAATACAGAGTTATTTCATTAAGGAATTAATGAATCATGTTATCTTTCATTGAATATCTCTAATTTCTCAAACGAACAAATATTGAAATTGTATTAAGAACAAACAGACCATATTAAAGATGTGGTTTTTTTCCCCTCTGTTGGTTGAGTGATGATCTAGAGGACAAGAACCGTTGGTTCTATCTTTTGAGTACTCTAAGCAAAGATGTGTTTGGTGAAACTCGTTATTGGAGGACTTTTTTTTTTCTTCTTCCATGGAAGTTCCTCTTGTTTTTATCGGAAAAAAGAAGTTGCTCAGTTTTACAACCTAGCTACTTTCGAAAGTGCTAAGAATTGTCCCTTTTATGGGTTGGCTTGTAAAAGCCCTCATATCACGTTCGAATACTAAAAGTGGAAAATGATGATGGCAAAACTTAATTTAGAAAATCCAATTTAGCAAAAGCAACCTTCTACTAGTGTCGGAGAAATTGATATTTAACATGAAAATAGAAATTATATATTGCCAGTATTTAAAAAAGATGAGCTCTGTTATTTTTAAGTTGATATTTATGGTCATATAAGAATTTCACAATAATCAAGTGTGTGATTTTTTTTTCCAAAAAAAAAAAGGAAAATGTAAGATACTTTTCTAGTTGTTAGAACCTAATTTGAGAGGAGACATACAAGAAAGTCAGACTCCATGGAAGAAATGCAAACCACTTAAAAAAAAAAAATATATAGACCCCAACGAGAATAAAGCCTCTAAACTTATTTTGATTATAAAAATATGAAGCACTAACCTTTATGTAACAATAATTTATGGACAAAAAGAGGAAAGAAATCTCCCAAAAAAGAATTACCAAATAATAAAAATTCCGTTACTATTGTCCAACAATAAATTTGAACCACTTGGTTCCTTCACACGTTCCTCTTTCTTTCCTGCATCTTCTAATTCCTTCAAACCACCTACCAAATTTTAATTTCTTTTTTGAGTGAAATTCAAGTCCAAATCTTTTGTTTAAAGTGCTCTCCCAACTCTTCACGCCACAGAGCTTATATACCTTCTGCATGCTTCCTTTTGTTTTTGCTGCACAGTGCTAAAAAATTTAGCAGTATTTTGGTACCTACATTTGCTTGTGTTGGAAAATTTCCAGCATTGGTTCCTCAACCTTGACATAAGCCATAAATTAAAGACAAATTTTACTAACGAACCACACCAAAAAAAAATACAAAAAAGCAATATATAACCTTTAACCCAGGCATAAAGAACTCTTTAAAGGCACGTAATACTGTTAAGCTTCAATTAATTAAACTAAAATATGGTTTCCATAGATCAGCAAATCTGAGATTTTCAGATGAACGAATTGCATAAAATGTGATAGTATGTGTATAGAAAAATATATATTGTTCAAAATTCAGAATAGGATTAAAATAAAAAAGTTTGGTAAAGACGATTGAAGTGCTGAGCAAATTCCAAACATATTGGCACCAAAATAAAGCCAGATTTGATAGAGAAACTTCACAAACTACCATACCTTCATTTTCCTGTGTGTGAAATTTTCCATCAATTGCTGCCCACAAAATGCATTGAAATTTAGAAATAGTATAAGGTTAGTCAATAAAAGCAACCTACCAAGATTAAAATCGCAAAGCCATGGGGACACTCAACAATAATCATACAAAAGAAATAGAAATAGAAAATTGTATTTTCTGACCATTTCCAAAGCTCCATTAAAAGTTCCCCACCTCCTTTAAAGAAATGCAGGTGTTGGTGACAATGGTTCTCTGAAGAGCACTAAGAGAAAAGATGAAGAAGAAAGTTGTATACAATATCTCCAAGATATGGTCATCACTTTTATTTAGGCTTAATTCAACCATACTTATTTTTATATTACATGGTACAAATTAGGTTAACTGACGAATTTCTTGCATGATATAATAAAGTCCTTGAGTATGGATTGCACTCATAATACTTAAGCCATGACAACAATTATTTTTGCAAAGTAATAATTTGGCTTTATTTATGTGCGCACTTAAAGAGAAAAGTAATAAATTTGATCTTATTATGTGTATCCAAATAGAGTGATGAGAAGGGTATACATAGAGTATGGAGAAATGTCTTGAAGTGATACATTTTAAAGTAATACAACTTCAATTAAAAAGTTACAACCACATGTTTGATTTATTGATCTCATAAATTAATTCATGAACCAACATAATTAAATAATCAATAATTATTTAAAATCACTGTCTATATATTCGATTCATAAATTGCACATGTTGAAAATGGCCTAACCAAAATTATTATGGTAACGCACGGAAAAGCATTAGATCAAGATTAAAACATGAAGGCAAACAGGATTATGTTTATGGATTCTTCAAAACAAGGACGGTTATCGAATTCAATAGGCAAATCAGTAAGCATGGAAGATGAATAGTGCATAAGCAAAGGCTCTGAGTTTTCTAAAGCAGACAAGTTTAAAAATGATTTCATCATGATCATGATGATTAGGGAGAACATGTATAAAGAAGCAAATTTACTTATTTCAATAATGAAATAACAAACACACTTTAACGATTGATAGAACAGTAAAAAACATATGGCATACTCGGAGTATAAAATATAATTATTGAAAACAAAGACCTCATGGGAGGTTAAAAACTAATCAATAGATTGAAGTTATTCTATAAATTAAAGCTACAGAATGCATATAGAATATCTTAGATAGTAACATGAAAGTACATCATACTTTGGTTAGAGACACTGCTATGTTATGAAATTAAAGAAAAAAAAACAAATAAAAGAATTAGAGAACAAAAGAGAGTCGGTGTTATTCAACATATGGAATCTATAGTATATAAAGAACGCCTTCTATTTATAGACATGTTTTTACAATATCAGAATACATTAATTCCATGATTACAAAGAGATAATCGAGGGATAGTACATAATAGGATATTATTATGGGAAGATATGGATATCTATATAATATTTATAACAATTATTATATTTTTAGTAGTTTTAATATAAAAATAACATGCTCCAAAGTGGTGGCATAAAGTCAACATTGAAATCTAGGGTGGACGAACTTAAATATGATATCCATTACGTGTATGGATGAGGAAAGTTGACTTTGGTAAGGAACATGATCCTATTTAATTAGTCAACAACCGTTACCAGAAAATCGCAACTTAAAATTTAGATTACCTTCTAGTTGACAGACATATCTTAATTATATTTAATTTTTAATTTCTTACATCATCTCCTTATACGAGATAATTAGTAAGGGTATTTGTGTGGCACATGAAAACTTCATGTTATTATTTTTTTTGTGATGTGTTATATAAATCAAGTATTAAAAGTGCAATGAATGAGCAAAGCACAAGGGACCTGAGAAATTTTAGGGAAATTACGTATAGATCTCAAAGAACAGATAAATAACTACCAAATCTTGAAAGTGAAAATTTTGAAATTGAGTTAAAGTCTATGATTTAAATTATATTAACGGTAAATGTGAAAAGACTTATTTACCCATGGTTATTTTGAATTGAAACCTAAGAGAGAAAGACGTAAAGAAGAGCAAGAAGGTCTTCTCGTTTACGTCTTTCTCCCTCATATTTCAATTCAAATAATTATGGATATATAAAAAGGTCTTTTCACACTTGCAATTAATCTAATCTATATCTTATGAGACTTCAACTTAATTTCAAGAAACCTAATGGTGATTTTTTATTTTCTTTGGGATCTATGTGTAAGTTCTATAATCAAGTAACAAGTGGGCACTCCCAACATCATGTTTAGAAATTATAAGCAACATAAATGATTAAATTAATGCTAATTATTAAATAGAATAGAATAGAAGTCTTCGTTGATTACTTAATATAGTATTCAAAATATTTTATATTTTTTGGCCGATTCTGATATATTACTTTTAAGCTGCCACACCATTGACTTATATTACTTAGTTATGAACGCCAGGACACAGACCACATCATGTTTAGCAGCAACATGGAATTAAATAAAATAACATTGTATTCAATTAATGCTAATTGATACATACAGACGTGTATATGCATGGCTGTGACACCTTTGTCCATGATAATTCTGACACTTGTAATAAAAGAGCTAAGAAGCACCGACGTTTCAGAAGTAAAACAATATAATACTTATAACTATAATTTCAAAGTTGAAATTTGAAAAAAAAAAGAAAAAAGAAAAAGAAAAAGAAAAAAAGAATTTCGTATGCAAGTAATTTCAAATATAAAATGTCAACGTAAATTAATATAAACTAAATAAAGGGCTTTCATGGGCAACAAAGAGCACCTCATAATAGACTTGGCTCCACAACACAACTTTTCAAAGCACCAAAAGCCTCACATCGAGTTAAGTTCCTTTACATGAATTGTTTCTGTTTCTGATTTACTATTTTGGTTCTGTTTTGCTGTTTTTTGTGTATGTAATGTAGGAGAGGCTGCGTGGTAAGATATGTTATGGGGGCTATCAAATTAATACTATACCATATGCAATGTAGGAATACTAAGGTAGGTCGATTTCTTTGAGGAGCTGATAATTATGCTTCTAATTTAAAGCGTTAATGTGCAAATCTAACTATAAAATTTTTGTGAATGTACATTTATTATTATAAACTTTAATTTAAAGTTGTAAAAATACCATTTATCTTTTTCAAAAAGAACTACTAACATCATAAACAATATAACAATATTATTTTCATCCATTGCTCTAAACTTCCATTACTTTTTATATTTGTGGGTGGGGATTGAAATAGGATCGACTGAGCTAGGTTTTAGCTAAATAGGCCAAGTCTTGCAATAGAGATCCAAAGCCTGAGCCTATATTTAGACCTTTTTTTATTAGGTTCAAGCTTAAGTCTTCACAAGACCTGAATCTTTTTTAAAGGTGTACTTAAAATGTAGGCAGGTTTAAAGCGAGTGCATCTCCATGTTCATATACAAACTCGCAAACCTATTTAAAAATCTAAGTTGTTTTAAAAGCCTAGGATTTATTCTCAACTGCGATATAAGAGTTTGGTCCAAAATAAAAAAGAGCACCTAGTGACAAAAATTGTTCGAGCAAGTAGGACCTTCTATCGACTAAGATATATTTTTAAGAATCAACCAAGCAAGCAGCATAAATAATGGCAGGTAAAACTGGATTTACCTCTTTTACCTTTATTGTAGAAACTAGACAACTACTCCTATTAAAATTATTTTATTTCATTGGGGAATCACTAAAATAAACTTATAACAATTATTATTATGTTTCAGCGAACAACACAAATCAGGAGAAAATGAGAGAGTTAACATTATCATCTTTGAGTGATCCAAGAGAAGAGGGGTAAATGTGCTTGACTGATGAATAAAAGGTACGAGCGTGTAAGTGAATTATGAGATGTGAAACTTAAGGTAAATACTAAGTTACTGATTTCATTAAATAATTTATAAAATTGATGTAGTCTATATTATGTTTAATTATATATAATAGTGCAAATTTTTTTTAAAAAAAGGCTAAATAGGTTAAACCTCTGGATATATAAGCTAAACCTTATGAAAATAGGATTGGTATGTTTAATTAAATAAACCTGATAATGAACCTGAGTCTAAGCCTGACCTATTTACTAAATAGGTTATGCTAGACTTAAAATATGATAGGCTGTAGACCTCTGATTAAAAGTCTAACCTATTTCCATCCCTTTTTATCAACTCTAATTAAGGGTTTAGCCTCATCTCAATCAACTCTCTCCACCCCATTCCTCCCTTCCTCCCTTCCTCTCTCTCTTAGGCTACCAGCTCTCTCCCCCCTCTCCCTTCCTCTCTCTTTCTTCTCTCTCTTAGGCCACCAGCTCTCTCTCTTAGGCCACCAGTCCCCCCCCCCCCACCTCAAATAATCAAAATGAGCAAAATCGGTAGTCAATTATTTGACAGATATGCATTATAACTGTCAAGTATTTAGTATTCACAACATGACTTGACAGCTCTTTAGGTTAAGACCGTCGAGTATTTAAATGCAGTAACGTCTAAAGACAATTATGTCGCCTTAATATTTGATTATTTTTGTTTTGAAACCGTCAAGTAAACTTCCAAATAGTTGATAGTTTATAACCGTCAAGTGAGATATCATAACATATGACACTTATCAGATTTGATAGTTGGAAACGGTCAAGCATTGCCAAAAATAACTGTTGAGCATCACCAATTTTGTAGTAGTAAATACTTTTAAGTATCATGAGTATATAACAGAGATGTTTGCCTCGTGTGGAAAGATAAATTTGTATGTTTATAAAAAAAACTAAGAGTGTCCCTTCTTTAATAAATTCAAGTATGCGTGATTCATGCGCCAAACAAACAAATTTAGGAAAAGAGAGATTCAGGTTCTGCTTTAGTTTTCTTTTTTGCACTTTTTATTCACTTGAGAGAGAAGAAAAAAGTTCTCAATCAACCCTACCTTGCGTACAAATATCACAATTAGGTGATGACTGATGACACTGAAGTTGGCAATGATTTGGGAGAAAGCAAACATATATATACAGTAGTGAAAGGAAAGGGATTTACATCTGCGCATTTCAAATACACGAAAAAAACATTATTTCTTCACAAAGTGAGACTAAAACTGTGAATCATCCATTTACATTTCTGAGATTTGATGAACAGGAAGCATATATGAGGCAGCAAGAGAAAAAACAAAAGACAATACATAAGACAACAACAACAAAAACCACATCTTATTAGATGATATTGGCTACATAGATTGTATAACACCGTTATGCTCTATCAACATCAGCTGCTAGGAAAACAGAGATAAGAAGCTGGATTTTTTTTTTTTTGGGATACACACATGCTACAAAACCCCATTGGGTTGAGGTGGTTCTGGGCAAGTGGATTGACGGTGGAGACCACCAACACAGACAAAAACAAGATGATCACCATCTCTAACAACATCAATATCATCAATCTGAGCCCCATCCTTATTCAAAATCTTAACATTATCATCAAGCAATCCGAATTTTTTAACAGCAATCTCAATCAGCTCCTTGAGGCTCCCAGGCAACAACACAATCCTCCCCCCAACCTCTCCTTTCTCCGGACAAGTAATAGTAACCCTAGCAGCCAAACCCCCTCCCCCTCCACCTCCACCTCCACCTCCACCTCCACCTCCACCTCCACCGTCAGTAACAACATCGCTCCTCGAACACTTGTCCTCATTATTATTAACACCAAACATCAAGTCTTCCATGTTCTCCCCCTTGTGGGCAGCTGACATAATCCCAAACAGAGAATTATGGAAATTACTCATCCTCCTCCTCGGCCTGCTGCTCCGGCCACCGCCCCCCCATGACCTATCGTTACTCGGAAGCGACCCGTCTCGTGGGGCCACAGGCATGGATGGCTCACTAGTGAACCTCCCTAGGTACCTCACCTTTGTACCATGTCTCTCAGGAATGGTTACATTCATAGATTGAGCTTTGGGCTCCCCTGAGGATGCAAAAATGGCTTTGATTTCTTCATGACCTTGTTGGTCTGCTAGCTCTCTCGGGGTCCAACCTTCTTTATCTGGTTTGTCTATGTCAGACCCATGATCCAGCAGGAACTTGACGATCTCAACGTTGGCCTCGGAGACCGCCACGTGGAGGGCCGTGGTTCCGTTGACAGTTCGAGCTAGTGTGACATCTCCTCCATACCGGACTATGTCCTTGAGCAAGCTAAGGTTGTTCTGTTCTACTGCGGTGCAAGCGAAATAGCCAACATCTCCGAATTTTAACGAAGCTCCATTTTCTGCTAATAGCTTCACAACTGATTGGTGTCGACCAAGTATTGCTTCCCACAATGGTACATTCCCTTCACAATCTGTTCACATAAACAAAAACAAAAAACAAAAAGAAAAAATGAACACATGGTCTGAAACAGAGAAGCTTGGTCTTCACTTCACATTCATTTCCCTATGATCATGGACGGTTAAAATCTACATTTTTAAAGAGAAATATAAAATAGAGAAAATCATATAGATTAATAATTCATCTTTAGAGAATTTTTGTTTTTATTTTATTTATCCGATATTATCACTAACTGCTTAATGATTAAACCAAGTTGGGTCTCAGTTTAAACTATTATGTAACCACACATAAGGGTCCACATTTCAGTGGATCTCCAACCCAACTACCTCTAGTTTCAAGTTCAGAGAGTCTTTCAAACACACCATACTCCTTCGATCCTAAATATAAGAACTAAATATAAGAATTAAATGAAAAGTTTACTTTGATTCTAAATGTGATTCTTCAATTTATTTTGTAAAAAAAATTATAATTATTTTCTTAAAGTATTCTATTAATTACACATATTCTTAGAAAAATCAATATATATGTTTGAATAAATATCTAACTCAATTAATTTTTTAAGGCCCACAAATTAATTATTTAACTCTATATTTATGATAAAAAGAAAGATAAAGTCAACATCGAAACCAGGCCAGGTAGATAAGTGAGGCTAAGTGAATGCCTTGTCGATCAACCATTGGATGAATCCAACTGAGAAGCTGACTTTGGACTGGAATCTGATCCTATTTAGACTGTGACTGCTACCAGAAAATCACAGCCTGACCCGATGCAGACGGCACCGTTTTACTTAATAACAATAATAATAATAATAATTTTATTCTGTCTGTGAGAACAAGAGATAAATTGAGAAATAATTACATACTCCGAGAGTGTCACATCATTTATACTATATCCAATAAAAATGTTCTAAATGTTCTATATTGTGATCTCATATCCCATAAATCATAATTATTTTTCTTTTTCCATATCCTATTATCACATATATTTATTATGGAAAAAAGGGAAATAATTAAGAGAAATTTATAAGATATGAGATAGGACACTTGGAACATTTTCATTGGATAGAGCATAGATGATGTGACACTCCAAATGTAAGTATTTCTCGATAAATAAACCTTGGTAAACGAGATAGACGGCTATAATTAATATTATCTCAAATCCATTATTGCGCTGACCTGACTAAAACAGGAGTATGCATTATTGAGTCTAACAAAGTTTTAATATATAGCAAAGCACAGGGCTCCAGGAAATAGAAAAAAATTTATAATTTATAATTGACGCTTCAACACTTACAACATCATGTTTAGAAGCAACATGAACGATTGACTTAATGCTAATTAATTAAATAAAATACTAATAGAGTATGACTTTTTTTCCTTTAAAAATATAAGTATGGCTTTCGATTGCCACACAAGTGTCGTTGCATGACTACTATTAAAATTTAAAATAATTCAGACATTATGCTTCCTAATATTTTTTTTTTTTTTTTTGCCATCAATTATGCTTCCTAATACAATAGCTACGAGGCACCGACATATTACAGGCAACGCAATATACCAAGCATAATAAAACAAATAAACCTTTGAAAGTTTAAATTAAAAGAAAAAAAAATCGTAACATGGAAAGGAGAAAGGGTAAAAATTGAATTTCAGACAAAAATTTCAAATATAAAAAATTTATAACTAGCTCATCATTAAAACATACAATAAATTTCCATTTAAAACTGATTGTTCACTATAATTTCATCTTTTACTACCTAATATTTTTTAGATTAATACAATCTTTAATCCCTTAAATTTGCTCTCACTTTGGTTTTAATCCTTTAAATTTCAAGCCATAGGATTTCATCTCTCAAGATTCATTCCATTGAAAACAATGATCCCTATAATTTAATAAATACTTGGTTTGCCCCTTAAGATCAAAACTGATTATTTGAAATATAAGAACCAAAAACAAAATGAAGGTAAATTTGAGAGGGACTAAACAATCCGGAAAAAAAAAACAAAAAGGAAAGTTATAAGATGCACATATCACACGAGTTTGACTTCTTTTATAACATACACAAAAGAATGAATGAAAGGTGATTACCTCTTACGTTAGGATCAGCTCCGTAATCCAATAGAAGTAGGGCACAGTTCTCACTTCCTTTAGATGCTGCAATATGCTGATAATGCAGAAAGTGACAGACAGATTAGAACAAACTTACAAATCAAGAAGTCCATTTTGAAAGAGAGAAAATTCCAAATATATATAATATACCATATTAAATTAAACTTCATATGTATACATATATGTTATTACTCAACTGTACTTATCCGTTATTAAACCTTTTTCTACAAATATGATTCAAAGCTGTCGTTCTGTATGTAAGTAGACAACAAGTCTTTCCAAAGATTTGGAAGTCGCTGGATCCCATCAAATGAGATAAAGCTTTGTTGTTCTTGTATGGAGAGAAAAAGTACGTGAGTCGAAGAGTTTTAATGATAATGCAATGTTTCCAATGGCCCTATAGCCTAAGGGCAGGAAAGCTCCCTGTGAATGGGATGTTGAATCTAGTTTCATTTCGTGTATGAGACTAAAAGCAGAGTTTGTACGACGTACAAGGGCGGTTCTTCCGGTGTTGTCAGATTCATTAGGATCCAAGCCTCGTTTCAGCAGCTGATGCAACATCAAGTCGTCTCCTCTGAGAGCAGCAAAGCAGAGGCTGAGAGGTAGGTCCATCCTTCCACGAGCAAGCATGTTCTCTGTCTCCACCAACACACCCTTCATGATTGGATCACTCTGCTCCTTCAAATGCTGTCAAAACAACAACAACAATATCATCATCATCATTGTACCTTAGTTCCTCTTTCACATTTTCAACATTGTTTTCCCCTAATTCGTTTCCAACGGCCGTCAGTTCTAAATACAAGAACTAGTCTACGAGTTTCTCTTAATCCTAAATGTAAAATCTCAATCATCTTTGTATCTAAATTTATAATCCCTCCGGTCCTTAATAGTAGAGTTAGTTGAAGGTTGGATTTAGTGTTCCTTGAAGTATACTACTCAGTGCATGCATTAAACCACTAAGGAGTTTCCATCTAAGGACACTCATGACAAACCAACCTCTTATTATTACAAAGAACAACTTAACTAATTTCCTTAATTACATAAATTAGATATATAACTCTTATATTAAGGGTCAAAGGAATAATTCTTTTCTGAAACTAGATATTAAAGAGGTAGTTCCCAATTCAAATGACCAAATGAGATAATTTAGGAAAACCAACATATACTAACTAAAAAAGCTAATAGCTAATTTATTTAACTTTCTAAATACCCATAAATTAATTATCTAACTTTTATGTTTCAGACTAACCTCAAGGAGGTTGTTGACGATTATGGTGCCGTCTCCAACGTTAGCCTGCACAATATTGAGGAAGGTGGCACGGTTCAGCCTGAGAAGTTGGCTCAATCGCTTGGTCCGCACCGTGAAGAGCTGTGGCCTGTAACAGAGTACCCCAATCTCACCACAAAGATCGCCACTGATTGCCTCTCCCACCACCTGCTCCACCCCATTTTTCAAAACCAGCAGCTCCTATCAAAGCATAATTAACAAGATTAGACTGGTTCGTTCGGTCAACAAAATAATCATCAATACAAAAACACAACCTAGTAAAATTACACACACAACTACAAATAGGTATCACTTTGAACTTCAAGTCTGGAAACATTGAATAGAAAAAGCCTGACAAAAAAATTAAATGTTATTGAAATACTAATAAATATTGACTACAAAAGATCTTGCTTTGAAGGTGCGGGGGATTTCAGGGGAAGAGGAGGAGAGCAAAAAATTTGATGGGCTAGATTTAAAAAATTGAAGAAATGAGGCTATAAAATTTTACTTAAGAGAAGTTGTGAAATAAAAAAGTAAGAAAAGTTAATGTAATATCATTCCCATCAGAGTATTTGTTTTTGGACCAACCAATTTTATGCTACAAGCAAAAACCAAAAAAAAAAAACAAAAGTTAAGAATATCAATCAACCGTTCAATATTTTAAGAAAATAATTTTTTTATAAAGTAAGTTGTTGAAAGAGTTTACTTTTCCCCATAAATTACCCCATCCCAACACACTCAGAGCCATCTGGAATTCACCCAGACAAAGTTAGACTATTACCACAGCACCAGTCGCTAGAATATAGAAATCTGTGGGAGCTTCATTCTGCAAGATGACGTCTTCTTTCGGAGGAAAGTACTCAGCCTTCATTTCCGAGACCTTTCCCACGAAATAGAAACCAAACAAATTCGTTTCCATCAGCAAGAGAAGAAAAAAAGGTTACATCCAAAAATAGTCATGAGCTTTATTAGAAGTACATCAAAATGAGCAATATTATTATGATTGAATATAAACTAAAACCGTTAGTTATGCATATGTGACAATATATCAGACCCTGTCACAAAAAGTAATATCATTCGTCGTATTTTTGCTGATATTTTTAATGTTCATGAGTACTTTTACATCTTCAAGAAGTACATGCTCCTACATGCCTTTCTTTTTTAATAAAAGCTCATGTGTGCTGAGACGGGATTAGGCAATTACCAGTTGGAAAAGCAAGTCATTAGAGACGCCACGAAATAAATAAACCTTATCTACCAGAGAGTAGAAGAGGTAATGGGAAATGCTTGATCTTATGGCTTTAGGGAGAGAATCGAGTGTCTCTTGTTGTTGTAGCCCTTCTGAATCTGTTCTGAACTTCAAACACAAATGTGCTATCATCTGATCTTGCAGCCGAACTGGTAATCTATTCCTCTGTGCAAAGCTTGCCGCTCCTTGTATCGTATCCCTCTGCAAATCATCAACCAACCAAAAGAAAAAAACTTCAATCACACCCATTTAGGACTAAAGTGACGTCGTTTTGGGTTATTTTATCAGATCTGGGACATCCCTGGACTTTGTTCTGCAAGTAATCCCCTTCTAAAATTGATATGTTTGAAGCCATAAGAGCTTTCATTTGTCCTAAAGTATTTTTTTAAATTTATATTTTTTTCCTCTAAAGTATCCATGTTGATGACAGTCATCACAAAAGAAGGGTTTTCCAGTTGGAGATAGTTACAATACACATAATTAAAAAGGTTGTTGTATAAACACCAATACACATTTGCTAACTAATTTCAGTAGATTAAATAAATCAGTTGAGTTAATTATTTGTGTGTTGGTTTAACTAAATACCCTCTTTAACTCCTCAATATGATAGTTGAGCAAAAAATGATAAATATCCGAGGACAAAGTGGATTCTAGTCTTATATTTGGAATCAAATCTAACCCCCATCAAATTCTTATATTAAGTACTGGAGTCCCGTAACTATTTATCCAGCTGTTATAGTGGAGGGAGGAGAAAAGGATTTGATAATTTACTTACAAATTGTCTGGTTCGACTTGTGAAATGGACGACAAGATTGGTCATGTTACCAATCAAATAAGCGGTTAATCCCAGATTAAAGAGCATATAAAAGATGTCAAAGATCATCTCTCTGGAATTCACTGGATGCAAATCTCCATAGCCGACAGTTGTTAAGGTCGTAATAGACCAGTATATAGTAATCACATATCTCGACCACAAGCTCTGGTCCTCAAAATCCGCCCCCATTTGTACTCCTAACCAGGTCTTTTTAGGATCGTGATACCTAGCAGCAAGAAGATAATAGAAGCATCCAGCACAGTGAACAGCAAAAAGTGTAACCTGCACAAAGAAACAGAACCCCAAAAAATTGATTAAAGTTGTTCATCTTCCACAATACAAACTCTGTACATCGAATCAGAACACTGTCATGTTTAGAAAACTTACACATATAAGCTTAATGCAACGAACCCAGAAATAGTTATAGCTCTTGTCCTTCTCCAATCTGATCAAAGGGTTAAAAAGAGTTGAGATTGGAAATCAGAACTTAGTAGCAAAAATTATTGTATCTCTCGTACCTGGAAAACAGAGCACTAACTCTTCGGAGACGCCAGAGGCGAAGCATGTTGAAGAATCCATAGGTTTTAAGGGGAGAAGGGGAGATTAGGCGAGCGAGTTCTGAAGGGATGGTGGAGACAACATCAAAGACAAGCCAAGAGCTTACGTATTTCCAGGCGATTCTTCTATGGCTGTCCACTAATAAGTAGGAGGCTTTGTCTAGATAAGCAACGAAGAAGGTGAGAATTATGTCGATAGCGAAGAATCCGTTGACAACGTTGTCTGTAATGGAAAGTGGTCGTATCGGTTCCTTGAGGAATCCAAACTCAAATGGCGACACCCATGCCGTGTATATGACTAGAATCACCAGAAAAGTTTGCCATATCCTGTGGGGCAAGGGGAAAAAAAACTTTATTTGCTCCCAAAAAGAATCAAGCTGTTTCCAACTTAAAAATTGAAACTTTCTTGTCCCCTCTTGGAATAATAATAATCAAATATTTAAATTATAGAGGAGGAGGAGGAGGAGGCATATATAGCTGCCAGCAATCTATCACGGAAAGCAAGAAAATCTGTAACGGTCCAAGAAGAAGCACCCATTAAGCTGACTGGCGAATGGTAGGCATTTCTCAATAGATTACAATTTTAGAGTATGAAAATGAAAAGGAAATATTTCAAAGAGTACAAGTTTGGCCTTTGAAAAAAAACACAAAGAATCAGCTTTGATTGGAGAAGACAAGTAGACGAAAGAGGGATGCAATTAAGTCTAAGCAACAACAAGATAAGAAAATTAAAAAAGATCACTTTCGACAGTCACGAGAATGCAACCATTAAAATAAATACATGAAAAAGAAAACAGCAAGGAAGAGAGAAGATCACGAGAAGAGAGAGAGAGAGAGAGACAAGAAACCAGAAAAGGGAAATGAGAATGTGAAGGAGAGAGAGAACGAAACCTGTAACGGCGGTCGTAGGGGGAGATGATGAAAGGTCGAAGGATGTTCCGGCGGTTGCTCCGAGCGCCAAGAGAAGGTAATATTCCTGTGGAGAGACTGTATTGGCTGCCATCTCTGGACAATTCAAACTCTTCTTGCCCACACACACCTACACTAAACACCCCTCTGTTTCTGCTTCCTATCATTTTTTCTCACCTCTCTCTCTCTCTCCCTGTATATATAATATATAATATATAAATATATCTATATCTCCCTGGGTCTCTTATTTTGTTTGGTATATGGTTTGAGTCGGCATGGTAAGGTAAGGGAGCTCTGTATCTGTTCCTCTCTTCGATGGGAAATGTTGCCTTCGTTTATTGCAGTGGGGATTTCAAGAAGACCGTCTGAGTTTGGCTTTATATAGAGAACAGAGAGAGAGAGAGAGACCGTGGGACAGGCACGTGCATTACTATTCTTTTCTGCTCGAAGTCCAAAAAGTCAAAGCATTTTGTACTGAAGGTTAAAATGTTAATTTAATAGAATATATAAGAGAAAATCACATAAACTTACCTGAATTCTATTAAATTTGTTCATCTTTTAATAATTTTTGGAACTTGCATAGAATTTTTTTCTCTCAGGAGCATAGAGCTGAAATCCTACGCTACTAGCAATCAATGTTATATATAGTAGAAAATGGGTTTTTTTCTCTTGTGCGTGACTACAATACAAAAAATTTATTCAAATAGTGTATTTTTAAAAAAATTTATCATAATTCGTTCTTTAAATTTTTTAATTTTTTTTTAAAATTTTTTTTTTAAACTTTCAAAAGTTTTAATTTTTTTAATAAAAAATATTAAAAAAATAAAAAAATCATTTTTAATAATTTTTTAAATAATTTTTTTAATAATTAAATTATTTAAAATAATTCTTACAAATATTTTTTTTCATTTTTTAATATTTTTTTCGTTTTTTTATATTTGTTTTGATAATATTTAGGTAAAAAGATATGTATGAAAATCAAAAGGTAGTACATTTATAATTTATCTCCTTTCTCTCTTTTTTAAAGTACAAAGGTAAGTAAATAAATTTGAAATTGAAAAATAACTTTCGCTTTAATATGATTAGACAATAAATTTATAAGAAGAGAGGAATGTGATATTGAAAATTGTTCAAAAGTGATAAGGTTGTTGAATACCTGATAAGAAAGAAAGAGAGAGTGCTTTAACCGACTAGTACTAATAAGAAACAAACATCATAAAAAAGGGGTAGCATTTTCATAATAAAATTGAAGCTTACAATTGATCAGACATTGGTTATTAGTAATAACCGACTAGTACTAAAGCATACAAGTAGAATAATAAATTAAATATTAATCATATTTGTCAACAGTTATTTATACATGGAAAGTATTGTTTAAATGTTCATAGGACAAACTATACTTGACGTCATTCACGTCAAAAATTGAGCTTGTCATTAGGTTCCTGGAGATTCATCTTTTATTTCCAATAAGAAGTTTATATTTAAATAAAGTTTCATTATAAAATGATTGAAGTAATTGGAGGCTTATCTTTAAAGATAAAATCTTTATTGGAATGACAAAGTTTTTGAAAAAACCTAGTTCATCTTCAAGTAATCTAAAGATAAAATTTTCATTCGAATAAACAAAAATGTATTCAACTCAGCTTTTATAACTTGCCTTGTTTTCAAAACATTAGTTTATTGTGAATATCGTGAAGATAAGTTGAAGAAATGCTTGTTATTCAAATGAACTGACTTGTATTCAAATAAGCATTTGAAACCTAGTTTTGAATTCACAACTTCTTGCAAATATATTGAAGATAAGTTGAAAATAGGAGTCTCATTTGAATGAAGAATCCTTGATAAGGTTTGATACTTAGCCTTGTTGATTATTGGGAGTACCATGCAGAGAAGCTGAAAAAAGGCTTCTTATTCAAATGAGCAATACTTATTTGATCAAGGCTTGTTCAAACAGTACCTTTCTTATTCAAATAAGCTTGGAATTGCAAGCTACTCTTCACATTGGTCAACCACATTCGGATTTCAGGTAACACATAAATTTTGAAAATTATTCAGTGGATCTTTCAGCTCTTTTATAATGTTGTACTTATCTTGTTGGCAATAACACCTACAAATAAACAGTTAATTCGAGTCGTATTCAATAATAATGTCCTTAAAAGCTATTTCACAACTACTGGCTAAGCAAGATGCGGCACTCCTCAAGATTAAATGTATTCTTCCTACAAAACAGGGTGAGTAGAATAGCAGAAAAATAATATAACTCAGTAGGTAGAGCAATATACCAGAAGAGGAAGAGAGTTGCACGAAAACTCAAGTGATATGTATCTAAGCTTCTCATGAACAAGGCTTTATATAAGCATCTATTACCAACACTATTGATCACCCATTAACAAATAAATCTTCAGTTCCAGGTCCATGAATGAGTCAGTTTTTTATTTTGTCATAAAGCACAATAATGATACAATTCAAAACATATTGTCTTGCTTCCAACAATTTCTTTCTAGCATCAGTTTTGAAAGTGAGCTAATAAATACTTTGTCTTTGAATTTTAAAACCTATAAAATATTACTACTTTGATTGGCCACAGATTGCTTTTGAAAGGGAATGTTTTCAATGTCATAAAGATTGACATTATATCATTTTAAATACTCACTTAAAATATCAACTTCAATATTCTATTAAAAGCTTATAATCAACGATAAAAACTTTCCTTCTTCCAACGTACATATGCGCATTCACCATCAAAATTGATATTTTTGAAACTTTTGAAATCCACAATTAATAGGCTAGTAAATTGATATTTTCTTTTGGTAAAAAATTTATTCAAAATGATATATGTATTTCTATAAAACTTTTGATAAAAAAAAGGTCATCAATACACGTTTAACTTACACATAAAAGGTAATTAAAAATTGTCGGATTTATCTCCAGTAGCTTTTATCATGTGCAAGCTCTTTTCTCCTCTTAACTCATTTATCAGTTCAATATAATATTTATCAAACATTCACTTAAACCCCACAATTCCATATAACGTGGGCTCTTCCTTTGACATACCCACACAAATATTACAACAATTCGAATGAACTTGACCTCATTCAAATAAGCTATATGAGGACCTATAAACTCCATATATCTCATTTGGCATTTTGATATCAAGTCTTTTGCACTTATTTAAATGAATATAATTTTGTTATTATCAAAACACAAGGCCCAACAAAAACTATGCTGATCAAGAAATCCAATGACTTCTAATATCTTATGTTAGCCTTATCTACCATGGAATAAAAGAATTTGAAGAGAAAAAAAAAGTGAGAAATAGATTTTCTAGAAAATCCCATAGTGCCCTGCCTAAAGAGGCACAAGAACAAATAGAATAGTCTCACAAGGCCGAATCGACTCACTAAGATGAACATAGTCTCAGAAAATAACCTAAAAGAGGCACTGGGTTTGTGCCTTAGCGAGGAAATTTTCTTCAATCCCTTTTCTTTTTCCGAAAAATGAAGCAACACGCATTTTCTGGGTTTATCCCTTTTAATGCTTTTAGCAACTATAGAGGTTAAGTCTTAGTGTTTCTAAGATCTAGGGTAACACACACACACACACACACACACACACTACACACAAACACACACACACTCCATATATTTATACACACCCCATGCCATGCACACATGAACATCCCATAAAAATATTTTTCCTCTATAAAAAATCAATTTATTTAATTTTTGGAAACACAAAAAAGTTTGAAAAGAAATTAATAAAAAAGAGAAAACATGTAAGAAAGAATATCAATTGAAGTCAATTATAAGGAAAAGGAAAACATAAAAGTATCGATTGAAATATAAACTCTAATAAATACCAGTATAAAAATTATGTTTAAGAAATTATAAATTTCTAAAACAAAACAAGACACGACAGTAGTCACAGTTAAAATGATTGACACAAGTTCTTATGATCTAGAAGTATTTTAAAGGGATGAAACAATGTCGATTTGCTTTCCAAGTAAAATTAGATAATTAAGAAAAACAAGGAGAAAAAAAAGGCAGTTAAGGCTAAAATGATTGTGGAGCCCGAATATGATATTCGGTCTCTTGGGTAGGAGAAAACATGGGTGGGAGAAAATATAGAATAGAAGTAACAACCAAAATTTTAAAAGGATTTTGAAAACTGATAAAACATGCAATCTATAATAACTATATAGGGTTTGAGAGTTAATTGTGTTTGGAGAAGGTGTTAGGCATCTTACAATACGTATTCTAAAAAAAGTTAAAGTTAACTATTAAAAATAATATGACCTTTTAAAATATTCTAATTACCCAAAAATAAAATGAATGAAAATTTAAAAAAAGGAGAAAAATTGTTTATTTACAATAAAAATGGAAATATGTTTTATATACAAAGCTGGACTTGACATAAGAAAATAGTCTAGGACCTACATACTTCTTAAAGGGATCAAAGCACTGTAGTTTAGGAGTAGAAATACGTGTCATTTGGTTGGTATATTTCATAGGAAATATTTTATTTAATTCATTTAAGAAAAATATTTTTTGATTAGTTGGTATTTTTTATATAAAAAGACAACTCCTTTATTTTATTTAGAAAAAGAAGATATCTTGAAAGAATCTTAACGATTAAACTTCCAGAGGAGGTTCTAACCCCTCCCCCCCCACACGCTAAAAAAAACAAAAAAATGAAGTAGCATTTTGAGATTTTTTTTTTAAGAAAAGAGAGATTTTTTCATCTTATTTTTATCTATAAAATCGGGTCCAAATTATAAAATGAAACGGGCAACCTAAATTGGTATCGCACATAGCTTACCAACGAACCTAGCTACTTGACTAGATTCTAAAAACTCGATACAATGTGTTGAAAGATCATAAAATATGATGAACAAATTTGAGTTAAATCCATGCAAATATATATGCTATAAATTAGATCAATCAATATGCATATTCACAAGGGAATTAGTGGAGATGAGAATAGTTGAACCTTCTCCAATGATTGGCCTTTACATGGAGGCCAAAAGGGTTAATTTCTTGCATTTCAATTGGTTTTGTGCCTTAAACTTTCAGCTGCATGTAATCCATGCATATAAGAAATGGCGACAAAAATATAAATTGCAATATCAAAAACTCATCTTAAAAACAAGATTTATGATGAAATACGCACCTCTTAGTGTCCTTCCCACCTTCCATTTTATCTTGTGAGAGAAAATTTTAGAATGATAATGTAGGATAAAGAAGTGGAGTATTGTCCTTCTACTTTTCTCAATTGCCCCCTTTCTCTCTAATTATTATATGTCTTGCCTCAACCCTTGCTCTCCCTTTTTAGGAAACAAGTAGAGTTTGCCCCCATTATTGTACCATTTGTTTTTAACTTTTGTTTTTCATTTTCTTTAACATTTTCTATTAATCACATTACCTGATTTGAAACTAATCAAGATAAATGAGGAATTTTCTTAATAATTTTTTTATTTTTGCTAATGAGAAATAAAACACCATACTTCATAATCTAAACCCAATCATTATCAATGAGAAATTTATTATTTTATTTTTATTCCTTAATGACAGGCAATCATCATAAGTTCGATTTTTCTTTCTTGGAAGACTTTCCTGGAACTCAAGTGCAAAAGTCAATCCCAATAGAAGAGGATTTCGTAAATTGCTGCAAGAGAAACTTTTACAAATCTCCATTGCTAACCAATCACCATTAATGACATTTTCCTAAATTGCAAGAAAAATAAAGAAGGAATTTTCTTTCCAATTTTTATTATTTTGGTCCAAAAAAAATAGGGTGTTTACATAAAAAAAAAGAGAGAGAGATTAAAAAAAAAATTATTCACAACCCATATTGGGATCAACAGTAGATATACTCTTTTAGCTACTTTATAATTTAAAACCTGCATAGGACTCCTCACGAGAATCACCCACCAAAGTTACACTAGTTGTATAAATTCATAGACTTAGATTTTGGGCCATGACATGACGATTAGTACATGCAAAGTTATAAGTGGGCAGGTAGGGAGATAAGATCTATCGTGAAACATATTTTCCCAAATTGACTCGTATCACTCATTCATTACTCGTGAAGCCGCCATGATGTTCTCTTTCAGTTTGATGATCATTATGCTCTTTACTTATTTTGATATTAAAATACCCTAATTAAATCATCAAGCTACAGTTTTTTTTTAGGTTGCCAACATTAATTCAAGCTATAAATTATAGTATATTTGAAATTTCACCCCTCCCACTTTCATTCTCCGCATTTTAAATATATATCTAATGAGAGTGGTAAGGGTGGTTAACAAAGCGAGTCAGGAAACCTTAAAATGAAAAAAAAAAAGGTTGTAAAATTGATTGAAAAGATTTGTCCAAAGAATTCTTTGATCCATTTATTTTAGGAGCCAATTATCAAATTTGTCCTAAGATTAATTTATAAAAAAAAGTTGTTAAATTATATATTTGATCCTTTAAATTTAATATTAGGTTTCAGTTTGTCCCCCTAAAATTAAAAAATATTATTGTAGTCACAGTTGACTCATTCGAGGAGGTTAAAGAAGTTAAATAAATTATTTTAATTTATTTTAATATTTTTTAGTCTAATTAGACCGACTTATAAATTAAAATGTAATCTAATAATACATATAAGTATTTAAGAGAGATCATGTAATGTATATAATTAAATAATTTTTTTAATCTTCTAGTAAATTAGAATTTATATTAATTACGAGTTTAGTGCAACCAATCAAACCACTGGCCTTCAATCCCCATGATTTTTTTTTTGTCCAACCAATACCCATGAGCCTTTTCTTTTGCCAATCAATACTCATGATATTAAGCTATAACATATTGTGATATTTTTAAATAATAATTTTTTCCATTCATTTTTTTTTTAAATTTGATGGAATACACAAGAAAACATGCATTTATTAGTTTGATTGTGAATGAATGATGGTAGAACCGGTTGTCAATAATTTTTTAAAATGTTATTTTTAAGAATTATAACAAAATTATTTAATTAACGTACATGATATTTTATTTTATTGTAAAAATGATTTTTGAATTGAAAAATAAAAAACTAGACATGATTGAAAATGGCACAAAAAAGAACCATAAACTTTTATAAAAAAATACGTTTAGCACCATATATTTTTTGAAGTTGTAAAAATACCCATGACTATTTAAAATGGAGTAAAAATGTCAAAACCATTAAATGTAATCTAACATCATTATATATGCAAATGCAAAAGGGTTAAGATGCAAAATTGTCCATAAGCTTTTACCCAAATTATGTCCAGCACTATATGTTTAAAGTTGTAAAAATACCCAAAACATTTAAAATGATAGAAAAAGTTATAACTGTTAAATATAATATAACAATGTTATTTTTTGTTGTGAGGCCCTGCACTATTTTTTTTCATATATTTAATGGTATTAGCATTTTTACTCATACTTTAAAATTCTTAGATATTTTTGCTTGCCCAAAAAACAGATGGCCTTGAAATACTTTTGGTAAAAGTTCATGAGTGATTTTTGCAACATAACCCTTATGTTTGGTTGGAAAGGAGAG
Organism: Vachellia collinsii; assembly: GCA_006871305.1. Taxonomy (NCBI): domain Eukaryota; kingdom Viridiplantae; phylum Streptophyta; class Magnoliopsida; order Fabales; family Fabaceae; genus Vachellia; species Vachellia collinsii. Next base: position 45,218 of record QFDD01121257.1, read on the forward strand.
GAAGGAAGGGAAGGGAACAAGTCCCCCCTCATTCGGTTTAAAATTTTGGAATGGAGGGGAACTTAAATTTACTCTCTTCTCCCCTCTTAAACTCTCATTTTGACTTCCTTCCGAATTAGAGTTTTTTAGAGGAAAGCTAAATTTTTTGATAAGTATATCACTGCAATTTTTCTATCATTACATTAATACCTTTGAGAAAAAAAATATTATTATAATAAAAAATACTGTAATAAAATAAAAAAATATTGTAATAAAATTAATTAAAAATACAATTTTAATTAAAAATATAGTATAAAAATAAATTAAAATATATTTTTATAAAATTAATTTACAAAAAATACGTTATTATAAATAAAAATATATTTTAACAAAGTAAATAATAATAAAAATATATTATTAAAATTAATTAAAAAAATTGTAAAATTATAATGAAAACATATATTATACAGATTAATTAAAAATAAAATATATTTTTAAAATATAATATTACATCCATTGAGAATAAAAATATTAATGCATTAATTGATGTTCATGTATAAAATAATTCATATAAAATATAAATAAAAAATAAACTAATACATAAGGGTAAAATAGTAAATTACTATCATACATTCCCTCCCCTCTCCTCCTCTCATAAACCAAATAGTGGATCATTAAAAATATAATTCTTCACCTCTCTTTCAACCAAATCAAATAAGTTGATTCCCTTCCCTACCATTCCTCACCTTTTCCTCCATCCTCATCCCTACCATCCATTCCCTTCAAACCAAACACACCCTAAGAAATTATATTAACATTTTAGGGTTGCCCAAGGTGTCATAACAACCAATTGGTGTATTGATGAATAACTTTCACAAGACAACGTAATAATTTAAAAGATGCAAACCAGAGGGTGGAGTGTGGTTGCAAGCAATGAGTGGAAAAATGGCAAAGGGCACGTCATTTACTCTCGTAATGTTTTCTCCAAATTTTTTTGGAAAAATTCCTATAAAATACAAATTTAATATTCAAAATCCAAAATAGTGCTATGATTAAACATAAGGACAAAGAGGCTACCAGGTAGGGATCAATATGGGATTTAGAAATTTGGTACTTTAATAAAAATGCCCCTCATATCTAAAGAAATTGAAGGCATCCTAACTGAAGCATCGCCACCGACAAGCTGTCGAAGCTTATATGCCGAGCAGAAACCACCTGGTTGGAGTTCCAGTCTCCAGTGGCTGTTATTGGGACTGCAATTTTTTTTTTTTTTAAATGAGAGCTAAGGTATCCCACACCACCAAGCTACCTCATAAGTTTAGTGATCATTGGGCCACATTTGTAAAACGAATGACAACATTTGTAACAACATTGACAATTTTAATAACAATGTTTAGTATTACAATTAAAAAAATCATATTTATAGAAATGCAATTAATTGGCTAAGGGTGTAGGAAATTAACTATACTTGTCAATTCTCACAAATAAGAATGTAATATTAGCAGGCTCCAAAAATAGCCACTGGTAATTGGAACTCCAGCCAAGTGGCTGCTGCCTGACACTACTTTAATATTTTTTTTATATATGAGGGGCATTTTTGTAAAAACATCAAATTTCAAAGTCTCATATTCCTACTTGATACCTTATCTGTCCTTATATTCATTTATGGAACTATCTTGGGTTTTGGCTATTTCAAGCTATGTTTGGTTTGATGGAGGGGATGGATAGAAGGGGAATGTAAGGGATGGAAGGGTTTAGTGTTATTTTGTTTGATTATGTAAGAGGAGAGAGGAAGGAATGTGTTTTGTGTTTGGTTCAAATGCTTGGTTTAAAAGAGGAAATGAGGGGAGGTAATGATTAATTTACCATTATACCCTTGTATGGAAGTTCATTTTTTTAATTAATATGTATTATATATTCTTAACCATAATTATATAATTTTTATTTCTAATTAATTTAAGTAATAATATATTTAATTTACTAATTAATGTAGTAATACTTTTATTTATACTAAATAAAAAATTATATTTTAAAATGGAAGAATATTTTTTTTATCAATAATCATATTTTTTATTTTAAATTTAATAATATGTTTTATTTGCAATAATATATTTACATTGTAAATTATTTTTATAATAATATATTTCTATAAAAATATGCTTTTAATTATTATTTTATTTTTAAAATATTTAATTACTTTTTATAATATATTTTTAATTACAATTATATAATTTTTTAATCACTTTTATAATAATATAAATTTATTACAATATATTTTATTTATTTTTATTTTATTACAATATATTTATTAATTAAAATAATTTTTTTCTTTAAGGGTATTAATGGATGTATATGGGTGAAATTGTCTTAAAATTTGGCTCCCCTCAAAAAATCCTAATTTGGAGGGGAGCCAAAATGGAGTAATGGAGGGTAGGGGAGGCTAAATTTCCCTCCCCTCCAAAATTGTGAACCAAATGAAGAGAGGGGATCATTTTTTCTTCCATTCCATCCTCTCCTCTTAAACCAAACACTCCCTAACCTCATTTTTGTTGTTCAATTGCAATTTATATTCATTTTTGGGTAATGAGGCCAGAAATGACGTGCTGTTTACTTTCTTTACAAAACTAAATATATAATGAGCAGATGGTTGATTTATTGTGCTGGCTTTTTATACCAAAACTTTAATTAATTTCTAAGTATGAGTCACGCTTTTGAAAAAGTCAAATACTTTTTAGGTTTTTTACGGTAATATAGCAGATGAATCTACTTTACACTTGGAACTTGATTTGAGATTTAAAAGTGGAGAAAGATTCCACTTTTGTTTGACCACACTTCCTTATATGATGTGGTTGGAAGATCCAAAACGATATTTCTTCTTCTGTGTTCTGTTCCCACTTCAACAAGAAAGAACATAAAATAAAAAGCATCAAAAAAGGAAAGAAGGGAATATAAAAAAAAAAGTGCAAAACGCGCAATTATGAAATTCCCCCACGTTTAGACGCTAGAGGCTGCTGGTCCAGCTGCCGTCAAATGTGGACGAAGGAATTATGAAAAGTTAATCAACCTTTCAATGAAGGAAAACTATGACTAAATTTCTGCCTGAGGCCGGAAAAGCAGATGCCATGACTAATCTAGATTTACCATTTTCCGGTTACAAATAGAATTAACAGTAACATATTATAAATATAACACCCTACCTCAATCTTCTAGTAAGGTTTAAAAAACTGGAGCCGTTATTAAATCAGTTGAGATAATGATTCAAAGATTAATAAGTTATATCAGAATCAACTCAATACGAAACCGATCATATTTAAATAAGCACATTGCTAAGTCTCACACTTGATTGGTAGGCCTTCCAACTCTTCGATGCTTGATACTGACCAACCAAAATACCGTATGTAGAGCACATAACGGCCCAGGGGTTCCCTGTTCTTTCCTATAAGATGTTGCAGTCCAATGTTATTTCTTAGAGATAAATGTTTTTTGACAACAACATGCTACTACTATGTCCAATGTTATTTAAAAAATTAAATTATTTTAAAAAATATTTAAATTTTTTTTTTCGTTTTTAAATATTTTTTATTTTTTAATATATTTTTTTGATAATATTTAGGTAAAAAGATAAGTATGAAAAATGAAAAGTAGTGTATTTATAATTTGTCTCTTCTTTCTCTTTTAAATTACAAAAGGTAAGTAAACAAAATTTGAAATTAAAAAATCATTCCCTTGTTGATTCAATGTCATCTTCATCTCTTATCAGGTCTTTAATAACCTTATTATTCTTGAATAAGCTTCAATGTCCCATTCCTCTTACCTTTCTCCCAAATAATCATAGATGAAATGATTAGATAATAAATATATAGGAAGAGAGGAATGGGACATTGAAACTTGTTCAACCTTATTTTTTGTTCTCCCATTCACTTTATTTTAAGAATTTTGTGGGGTTTTAAGAATTTCTGGATTTTCCCCAATTTTTCTTTTATTATATCCTTCACTGATATATTTTCTTTTGATTTATTTATAGTGCCTACTAACTACAACCATATAGTAGCTCTCATTGTGGGCACTATGTGATGAAGTCTATAAAAGATATACTCACCCACCCACAATCCAAACACAATTCCTATTGAGGTGTAGATATATATATATATATATGTCTGATCTCGCATGTCTACAAGTTAAAAAAAATGTTCAATTTATTTTAAGAAAGTTAAAAAGTCAATTTTTGCTACCTATGTATATGCATGCTAATTTCATTTCTTTTCGAATGCAGCACTTTGATGACCTTTTTACTGAAGAATATCCGCCCGCTCAAGTGGATGAAGTCGTAGAAGATTTGACTGACTCTCTATTGTCATATATGTACTTGGCCAATTATGGTTTTAGTTGGTTGTTTTAGCCATATACTGTAAACAGTAATTTTTTTTTAAGGAAAAGGCTACACTTTAAAAAATATTTAGACAAATGTTATATTCAAACTCGTTCTTCAGGTGAACGACTTTAAATTTGTACTGAACCCGTTCACCTGAAAAATGAGTTCAATATTAGGCACACACTCCTATTTTGGGTTGTCAGTTGGGCTATCCAAGCCAAGGACAGCGTGCAGGTGATAGGATGGAGTGTGGAGGTGGTAGCGTGGAGGTAATGGGATGGAGCAATGGAAAAAAGTGAAGGTAGAGAGGAAGAGTGAAGGCAACCGTAGTAGAGTGGGAAATGTGATGGAATGTAATTTAATTTTGATTTAAAAATTAATTTTAAAAATTTTGAAGTATCTTTTGATGTCTATTACCTCGAAATAAATGTTTAGAAAAAAAATCTATGGTTTATTGATAAAACAAGATTAAATTTTTAATTAGATTAGAGTCAAGTTGATGAAAATAAAATTCAACCTATTCAATACTACAGATGAAGCTTCATTTTTAACAAGTGTTTATATTTATAATTGTAGAGGCTAATATATTTAATTGAAAATAAAATTATTATTGCTTGCCATATTAAAAATTTCTCTATTTTTTTAAAGTTCAACAAATCTTTTTATAATTATAAGAAATAGTTAATTAAATAATAAAAAAATTTAACACCATTTGTACTTTAGAATAGAAAAAAAAAACTATGGGCAAACATGACATCGTTGGAAACATCCACACGCGATTGAAATGATAGAGGATCAAAATTATATGTGGCATCTGGATGGGAATGTTGGAAAATCATATTTACGTGAGATAAAAATTTTCTCATATATTTATCTAGTAAATTATAAATTATGTTGAAAAAATAGTTTATATACCGCTAATTTAAATAGGTACATAGTCTTATAAGTTTTAACGTAGAATTAGAAGATAGGTAATTGATTTGTGGAAATTAACAAAATTAATTATTTATTAAAAGAGTGGGGACTAGTGAAAAAAATGCTTTTTAGATCGCATAAAAAAAGCTTTTTAAACCGCATATAGGTGCGGTTTAGATAAGACCGGTTTAAAAGATACATACTTTTTAGACCGTATAACATGCGGTCTAAAAAGTCTCCCTTTTAAACCGCATATAAAATATGCGATTTAAAAACTCTCTCTTTTAGACCGCACAGATATCCGTGCGGTCTGAAAAATGTGCTGTTTTAGATCGCACAGACATTCGTGCGGTCTGAAAAGTGTGCTTTTTTATAAAAAAAATAAATATTGACATTTTATGCCCACATATTTTTTATAATTAAATAAATTTTAATAAATCTTATAATACATTGAAAACTAGAAGAAATCATGACAAAATAAATCTTTCATTGAGATTCATTGGGCTAACCCATACAAGCATTTCACAAGATAATGCAATCTATAAATTATACACAATAATCCCTAAAAAAAATATACATACGCGTCTCAATGATACAGTTATATGCAGGTGCGCACACAAATCAAACCTTATCATTAAGGGCAATGATACAAGCTGTTGATGAACCCTTGGCCGTTGTACTTGAGGGAGCCCTCTAATGGATTGTTAGAACCTTGTGCTTCCTCCTAAATTGCTCTTACTGAATTACACATAATTTTACGGGCAAAAATTCCTGCATTAATACCAACATCTGCCCAGCCTCCTACACCATTTGCAACACCGATTGCTTGTCGGTCTGTGCAAATAAAATTAGCATCCTGTCCACCCGTCTCCTCCTTAGCTGGATGAGGTAGGTAACATGATCCTGAAACCAGCTTCAACGTCCCCTTACTTCCAATGGGTCTGAAAATAAAACCTCAACATGACAGTTTTGACAATGCATAAGGGGGGAAATACTCACAACATTCTTCCTTCATTGATGAAGCCATCATTAAACCCAGTCACAACTTAACATAAAGCACATTGCACTCTCGTAGATAATCACTAGCGGTGTCAATATCTCTTTTCATATAGTAAATAGGACAAGCTTTCATGGTTATCAGAGTACATAATTTGACAATGGAGGTTATCACATGTTTATTCTTAGATGATAAAAAGTAAAGAGCAAAGATCACGTGCTGCTCAGGAGAAGGGGAAGAATTTGCAAGCTGGTCATCCGGAGTGTTATTCATTAACAAGAAAAGAATAATCATTCAGGGACTATCATTATTTCACTTAAATCTTCTTATTAACAAGAAAAAATTAGTTATATATATATATATATTCAATAAGCCAGCTTTGCTGTTGTTTGCATGCCAACTCAATTTGAGCAATACCATTCACTAGTAATTTTCCATCACGAACCTCCCAAAAAATCAAGAATGCAAACAAGTTAATAATGAAGGTGCGATAGTGTTAAAAAAGAAGCAAGAATAGCAGCTAAAGAAGCCTTGGACCAAATGCATCCTTTAATCAATATTAAAAGCTTACCTAAACACAGTCCCCAGCCTTCGTCGCAATTGTTTTTATAAATACGTCACCTGAACCATATCCAATTTCCTACAAAGCCCCATATGTTAAAAAAGTAAACATCATCACCATGGCTTAGTATAGATTAAAATAACATAAAAGCAAGAGAAGCAACACATTCCTTAATAAGTACAAGATACATACAAAATAGGAGGCACCTTAAAAATTACTATATCTGAAACATCAGGCCTTCTAAAGAAGAAGGAAACCTGTTACGTCATTCACAATAACCCATTGCAATAAGTTTTTTCAAAAAAAAAAAAAGCTGAGGCAAAATAGGAACAATTACATAGTAAACAACTAAATATAACGTGCTATATTCCCAAATCAACCTGATCACCTTCTTTTCAGCTATGAGAAAAAGGAAGCATCATTAACCTTTACATAGGACTCAAGAAGACATAAACAGGACAAGGGCATCGCTCCTTAACGCATTGATTTTGCAAATAGCTTAAATAATCAACTATCTCTATTACAATTGGATGATTTGAGCTGTACGCCTATGATTATATATTGATTCGTCTATTGCTTACCTTTTCCTTAAGTGCTCAAATTATGTCGCTAAATGTAGTAGAAACATTAGTGAAGTTTGCTATCCCTCCTCGGTTCAAGAACGCCTTTTGTATCACATCCACGTACAATCCTCCTTGTTCAGAAGCAAATTCTACAATCAAATTAACAAAAAAAAAAGTGAGTTAGTAACAACATGGCATCAGGAGTAACTTAAATGCACCCGACAAAGTACCCTCTACAGTGTTAAACTTCTGTAAATGAGGGAAGAGGCCTTGAACGCCATAATAAACGACAAATCAGAACCACACCCAGTCGACATCGAAAGGAGAATCATGGGAGGGGATGAACCAGGCGGCGTGAGATCAGAAATCAAGGGCATCTACAACTCACGATACCTGAGAAAAAGAAAATCCATCAAGAGCCACCATGCGATGAGATTTGAAGAGAGCTGGAAGAGTCGACCTTCTGATGGCTTCAACGAGAATGGAAGTGTGATGAAGGAAGTTACAATTGGCTACAGTTCTCAAGAACCCGATATTTCAGCTAGTTACCAATACTAGATCCAGGCCAAAACGTATCGCAACAACATTGGAGATTTGCGCAGGCTTCTCGCTGAAGGTTCGGATTCCGACATTATAATGGGGAGACTAAATGGAGGGCAAGAAAAGGGAGCAGCGAGGTGCACTGTAGATAGAGAGGAGAGAATGAAAGAGGAGGAGGTAGGATGAGATCTATAACCCACAGAACAAGAGGGGGAGGCAGGATGAGATCTGTGAGCGACGGAGCTGGAGGGAGGAGCAGGGCAAGATTTGTGAGCGACTGAGCTAGAGGGAGGAGACAAGGTGAGATGTAAGAGCTCGGCAAGGGCATGGTGGCCTCTAAGGGAAGCAGAGCGAATGAGAGCAAGCAGCTAGCGTTAGGTATATTTCTTAATTTAAACCGCATCACCAACATGCGGTGTAAAACAAGTATTTTTTAAACCAAAGAATCATTTTCTGGACCGCATGTTTCAGATGCGGTTTAAATAAAACATTAACGATATTTATATTTACAAAAATGTCACCGGTTATATTTTTAAAACCTTATCTTTTTAAATGCGGTTTAAAAGTAATGGTCTAAATAAGTATTTTTCTACTAGTGGGGGGCTAGTTTTCTTAAAATATCATTTTTACTAATTTTCATTGAAACTATACTTTTATGAAAGCGTGTGGAATATATATACAATCAATAAAACAAGCTTATAAGAAAATCATAAATCTAAAAGAGAAAATAAATTAAAATTTTATACTTAAAATCAAAGTAAACTTTAACTATTCTTACCCGATATTTGAATGGAAGGAAAAAATTATAAAAAAGGAAGAAAAATAAGGGGAAGAAAATACTAAAAGGGAAAACTTTCAAAAATATAATAAATTTTTAACTGAATTATTTAATAAATTTTGAATGGGAGTTTTGGCTCGTAATATTCTCTCGTCGTTCAAACATCATACATTACTGAAGTTAGGAAGTTTGAGAAGTTATTCCCAGTAATTGATTTTTACGGGTCCACCACATGGACGTGTTTGCATTACATTCCATGAAGCCTTTAATATCACGGTTTCAGGAGCAGTGACTTTTTATTAAACAATATGATTAATGAATCTTCCCGCCCCTTTTAGTGTTGACCACGATCTATTTGTATATGATTCTATGTAATTACGAAAAGGAACCCAAATCTAACGTTAATTATACTGAAATATCTTAAGAATAAGAATTATTTGCAACAGCAACAACCTAATGATACAAAATCTTTTTTTTTTTAATTTCACTTTGAGCAAAAGAAAAGGCCCACCCTAGTTATCCATTAGAATAGAAAAATGAATATGCCTAGCAAATTTGCTGAAAGTTTAGTAGTACTGTACATCTCTGTAACTAGGAATAGGCTAATTAATATTGTTATGACCCAATAAACAGAGCTATGTCCATCCAATAACATGCTTAAAATTCGTAGTAACGTTTCTGAGCTTACAGAACTCTCGTAAAAACTGTTACTCATAATGATAAGAATTACAAGGTTATATTCAGTTACATGTATAGAACGTTTTATGGTAACATCCCTAGCTAAAAGCTGCAGTTGCATTCCTTACATATTGATGCTAAAAGGGGAAGGAGAAAGGGAGGTAGACAAATGAGGGAGAAAGCAAGAAGAAAGGAGAAAGGGGACGAATGGAGGGAGGAGAGAATATTTAGAGAAGAAGAAACTCAATAATCTTTTGTTTATTCAAATCAAAAGATATATAAAACAAATGAATTAATGTGTTATTTATAAGTATCAACCTAACTATATAAATTAATGACATAATATTGTAGAATGCAATTATATTAAATAAGTCAATGTGCTATTTACAATTTAACCGAATTTTAGTTTTGGTCTATGTACTTTTAAGTTGTGATTTTTTGTCTTTGTAAGGACCAACAAGCAACAACATTAACCTATATTAATACTAAGAAGAACAACTATAAGTTAAAACAACAGACAAAGAACATTTTTTATTCAGATAATATCGTCTGATTGACTCCACATGGTAATTATAAGATTCCAAACTAATTGGCCCTAATTTACTCAAACCTGTCAAACGTTGAATTTGATAGAATGTTTTGTCAGTTGGACGGACCTAATTGTGCTCCTTAATCATAGACACAGCTGAGCTATATTTGAGAGCTAAATTTAGGGTAAAGCCAAATGAGTGGGGAATTAATTATTAATGAAAACATCAGCAGCGCTTATTAGTTTAAAACCCTAAAATTAATTTAGCGCCCAATAGCCTTTGATTTCGCGATGGAGAATAAGAGAGAAGAAACCAATCAATTTAAGCCAGAAACCAATATAAATTAAAGTAAGTTGCAGATAGCATTAAGAGGCACCTCATAGCTGGCAAGGAAAAGTTAGGGTTCCAGGACGGATTTGAACGGTTAGCAATCAACAGAATCATTTGACCAAAGAGATTGGGCCCGCTCAGCGTGAGAAGTAATTTTTTAATAGAATGACTTTCATAAAAGGAGTTTTAGGTAAAAGTTAAAAGATGTGATGTGATTTATATTTGGATAAATATTTAAGAGGTGACTTTTTGTTGTTTGGATAAATGTTTGAGAAGTAAATTTTGGTGAAACATGATTTAAAAGGATATGAATACATATATATATATATAAATTAATAAATGTTAATGATGATCAAGGGTACTAGATTCTTGACAATAATCCAAAAGATGGACAATTAAGCATAATCAAATAACGGGACCAAAAGTGAAACATAATAGTATCTGTATAAATCTCATTGTTTGAAACTTATCATGAAGGTTATTAAACTTCGACAGGACTCTGAATTGGTAGAGGCAGTAGGTTAAGAGTTAATTAATGTCAGCTCAAAGTCAACTTGGGGGTCTAGTGGGGAATAAAAAATTTATAAATAGTTTAAATTCTCAATTTCTCATCATACCATCAAAATACTAAATATCAATTCACTATCTTCAATCATTAATAGGATAATCATATACTTATTTAATATTTTTTTTTTACAATTTCTTTAACATATTAACGTTACAATATTAATCTACCATCCTATGATACAGAATCAGTAATCACTATATATTCTCTCTAGAAAAATATCAAAATAGATAAATTATATTAAAATATTCCCACGTACAATTCTGGAATCACTAATGCCCCGTTTGGTGCATTGGAACTCAGAGTCTGGAATTGGAATTGGGCTGAGAAGTCAAATTTTGGGCTGTTTGTTATCTTTGAGTCCAATTCCATAGAATTGTGTTTTCCACAAAATGGTTGGAAGTGGGTTCCATGGGTTTACCCATGGAACCCATTTTAGTTCTATGGAAATGATAATTAATGGACAATAATACCCCATGTTATGAATTTTCTGGACATTTTTACCCATTGTCCAGTTCAAACCCTATCTTGCTTCTTCGATCAAATGCATTAGCCGACTCAGAGAAGACAAACTGACGAAGGTAGCCACAGCGCAGCAAAGCGGGAATCGAAGTGAGGCGACGGAGGTCGGAAAAGTTGAAAGAAAGGAGCACAGTAGAGAAAGGTATATTTTTTGCTTATCTAATGTTTCCCTTGGAATTCATGAATC
>QFDD01121258.1:0-51528 GCA_006871305.1 Vachellia collinsii
ACGGTCTCCACATGTGTACATATATTTTTGAGAGGTTTCTAGAAGGCCAATATGAGCCATTGGATCAAGTAAATCTCCACCATTCATTGTGTAAGTGGAGTAGGTGGAATAGTAAGTGGAGTTAGGTGGAATAGTGTAAAGTGACATTCTAGAAGGCTAATAAGGGCCGTTAGATCGAATAGATCTCCACCGTCCATTGAGGAGGTGGAGTAGTATAAATACCCCCAAGGGGATCACTTGTAAATCATCCATTCAAGCAATAGAGAAGCATTCTCTCATTCTCCTTCTCTCTCTAAGTTTTCTCTCTCTAGTCTTTCCTTAGTTCTCACAACTAAGTCAAGACTTTGTAGGCTTACTAGCAGGTTCTAAGTCCAGAGTTTGGCATAGCTTGCTAGGCCGCACGGTGGTTACATCAAGTAAATCACTGAGCCCGTGACACAAGGCAAACCCCTTTCTTTCTCTGTTCTTTTTTTATTGTTTTGATACAAAAGCCTAATGAATTTCTTGCCGCAATGGTCTGGCTACGAAGTTGAGTTTCTTAGCCAAGGGCCTGTCTTCACCTGGGATGACCCCATTGGGCTGTATCCATTTCCTTTTCCGCCATCTACCCAATTGGATTCAGTCTCATTGGGTTCGCTAAGCCTATGAAAAATATCTTGGTGCCACCGCATGAAAAACCGCCCGCAATCAAAATGCCTTCGTCCCTCCGATCGAAAATAACCTCGTTGAGTGAATATTTTTTTTTTACTATAATGTATTTTAAAAAATGAAAATTTGTTTGCATAAAAGTTGTAAAAGTTATTTAAAATAAAATGAATGTCATTGAACAATAGATACATAAATATTTTATTTCATATAGTGTGATAAAATTAGGGGGAAAAAATAAAATGATAGAGAATTTAGAATGTCTCAAGTCATAACTTTAAATTTTTATGTCTAAGTCATGATCTCGAATGTCAAAGGTTGCGACTTTTAATTTTAAGGTTGCAATCTGTAATGTATTTTGAACTCAATAACTTTTGTTAAAATGCGTTGTCAAACAATACTCATTGATCCAAAATGCATTTTGCCTCCTCCAAAAGCTTTCCCAAACAGAGCCGGATCATCTATTTATTTTAACTTTTTTCTTTGCGCATGTATTCACCTATTAAATATACTCATATTTAAAATACGGTTGAATACTAAATGTACACATCTTTCTTGATGGAAATTCAAATCTTACTTCATCATGATGCAAGAGATTCGTGCATTTAATCATACACAATCCCCATTTATTGTTATCATGGATTTTTATAATGTAAATCTTTTCATAATTGTTATGTGATCAGTGAGATATTCTTAATTTTCAAATGTAAAATATATTCACACACTTTTCATCTAAGGGTATTTTTGTTGTTGTTGGGTCCAAGAGGAGACTGCCAATAAGTATATTTTAAGGCACGAATATGATATTCCAGAATGTTATATTCTTTGACTTTTTTGCTTTGTGAATAAACTTATCAATGATGAAGGTTAATCAATATTCGAGGGACTAAAAATTTAATCCATATTTAATATAATTCATCAAAAATCATACTTTCATTTTTACTCCAAGCACATGAATCAGTCGAAGAGTTTGCTGTCATGTTATAGACTTTAATCTTAGCCGTCTTTCATATTCATTATTTATATTTTAATAGATCCCGATCAATTAAATACACAATGTACGCGATCAATATGGATGATTTTGCAACTCATGCTCATTAATTGCATTTACACCGTATGCAATTCATATTCACTGATCACAATGTATGCAGTTTGCTATAAATGGTCTTCGATGTACCAATTAAGAATACCTCTTAACATTTCCCTTGTTAAATATGCTAAATTCCAAAGTACTTGGCATATTTCCAATCACGTTACATATTTCCCAAACTCTATCTCCTCGTGAAATAAAACAATCACATTATGGCCAAAAAGAGAGAAAGGAAGGAATAAAAACAGTTACATTAGCACCCATCTGTTAGAACAGAGTACTCAATTCTCATGTCCGTAATAGACCACCCATCTGAAGTCAACAAATTAGTTTAAAATTTAAAAATAAAAAATATATTTACTCTTACCGTCCTTTTATTTTTTGCAGTGAAAACTTACTCTTGAATTTTAAGAAATAAAAGAGATTTGAGAAATATAATCAATATTGTAGTCAGTGACCTATAATAAAAAGTCGACAAGTGTAAGCCATTAAAAACTGGGGATCCCAACCATTAACTGTGCCATTGAGTGCGTACCTACCCATTAAGTGATATAAATGTCATTGCGTTTCAATCTGTGGTCGTTGCCATTCGTTCCGTACTGTTTTGTGTAAGTTCAATAAAGTAGGAATCAAAAATAGCCAGAAAGCAGACCAGCAGAGCGCAGAGAAGGGTGAGTATGGCGAAATCACCTGAATGTGAGCATCCACTGAAGGCCTTTGGCTGGGCTGCCCGCGACTCTTCTGGCCATCTCTCCCCCTTTCCCTTCTCCAGAAGGTTAATCATCTTCTCTTCTACCATGCTCTCTTTTAGATCTTGTTCTATCTGTATGGCACAGATAGCAATCGGGAAATTCAGCACCTATCTTCTTCATCACCTTTCAGATAATAATCTCTATCAGTCAGCTCTGTCTTTAGATGAAAACGGTGTCTTCCACTTGCTCGTGGCAATTTTACAAAGCAGTTTTGCCTGCGCACGCCATTGGCAATTTGGTTAATCGCTGGAAAGTAGTACAATTTTTACCTCAACAACGTACTACCTTGGTTGAGCTTTTTGATTATTCTATAGGCAGATATCATTGCAGCCCGACTTGAAGCGCAATGACTATGTGCTGTGTTCTGGTCGGTGCTGGCTTCTTCATTGTGAACCTTATAATTTCTTCTTCTTCTTCTTTTATTGCCGGCGCAACAAGCGCTAGGGCTGGAATTGTGAACTTAAGATGAACGAAACTCCGATTGAGTGCTCTTCTTGAATTCCTCTACTGAGTTACTCGAGCAATCTTTAATATAATTGCATTTGTATTTTGGCAGGGAAGTTGGGGCCGATGATGTTGCTCTGAAAATTCTGTTTTGTGGCATTTGCCACTCGGATCTGCACTCTGTTAAGAACGAGTGGGGTTTCACAACTTACCCTGTTGTTCCTGGGTATGATCCCTTCTCTTATTACTTAGTTTTTAATTTCCTGACAATCTTGAAAGGGCGGAACAAAATGATGGGATCTCGGACTTTTCACGCAGACGTGCGTTTATAATATATATGGTTGAGGCTATTGGTATTCGGTATCGATGTATTAAATATAGAACTTTCCAAGTCATGCGATTCTATCGTTGAACAGAGGGATTATTATTTTTAATGCAAAAAGTGCCAATATTAGAGCTGTTTACCTCTTGTTTTTTTTTAATTATTAAAGATAAATAGAAGACGAAGTTGCATAGTTTAAAACATCCATACCAGGTCCTTCACGCATCCCATATTTGGAAGACCGATATTTAGCATATTAATCTCTTGGAGTTCAGATCCAACCTCACAAGAATTCCTTCTTAATTCTACTTGCGCAAACTGTAACCCTTACCACAGCTCTCCTTCTCCATGGGTTTAACCGGCGAAGGAATCTGAAACTCTAGGTTCGATTCTGGAGAGTGCCATTTTGTTGTGGCTCCAGTCATAACGTTGGGAGGTATCTCCTTAGTTAAGTGGAAGCGATATCTTCTGGGGTCAATTCCCATGTGGTTAATGCCCTTTACACAGGGAGAGATGAGCATAAATTAGGTTCCCTGTCCTTAAATCGTGAGAGAGCCCAACCCCTTTCCTAAAATTATCTCACAAAAAAAAAAACAACTGTAACCCTTACCAATAATTAATAAATATGATAGTTACGGCATTTTTTTTTCTTGCAAGTCTTCTGAACTTTCCAATTATTGACCCAAAAAAAAGGAACAAACAACCCAATTACCCCAGAAACGGTAATACAACGAGAATAGAGGAAGGGACCTTCTAACTATAAATTGTCTGGCGACAATATCCAAGGAATCTGTTGTGCATGTAAATACTTCCTCCGCGGAAATTCAATTACATTCAAAGTTTCTGGTGCTTCAGGTCTCCGCCAAAAGCATAAAATAATTATTACAAGAGAACCAAACATTATCACGAAAACCACAATACCAACAAATAGACATGGTCCACTTGTCAACTAATTGCCACCGAGAGTATATTTTATGATTCTAGAGTTACTATCCGATATATTCGTACTAAAAGGAACAAGTTGGATTTCACGGTCCTTGTTCACTTATGAATTTTGAAATTGTCTTATGGAAGAGCTCATGTCTTTAGATGAAATCCGCGGCTTCCTATTTATCAACCTTATCGAGCTTTGATTTTTGTTAATTTTTTCTTCTGATGTCACCATATATTTCCCAGGACTCGTAAGTTCCACAACATATTAGTTTTGCTATGTGATATAGGCCGTTGACAAACACTGTGAAGTACTGTACATTGATTCACTTTAAGTGACTTCTGAGCCTTTGTTTTCTGGTTTGAGGCTGCAATTTGTATTACATGCTATCCACCTCTGGTTGTTTCCTGCTTGCAAGAACCTTCTTTTAAATGTGAATTGAGGGTATATGACCATGAAATATTTATTATGTATTTTTAAGCTTGCTTTTGCATTTAACATGAACTGGAAGGTTGGGATGGGGGCTTCGAATATTCTGGCGTTTAAAATAGCACCTGGATTCAAGAAGCAAAGACAATTTGAACTTGATTGTTTATGGAGGTTTTGCTAGGATATACAGTGAAGCTACTTTATTTTTTACCAATCTGCTGGTACAGAACCTTATAAGTCTGTGTTTCTGTTATCCTTGCCCACTAACTTGAATTGCACAAATGATTTGGATTGTGGGCCTTTATGATTCCTTAGCTTAAATCTATTAATGATCGATCCCTCATCCATAATATCAGAAATAGCTTTTGCTTTTATGCATTTTGTGCAAGGTCAGTACTGGACCGAGTTCTGCTAATTAAGGAAGACGAAACTTTTATCAGGACGTCATGGAGTTTTGCCATTGCCCTGGACTGAATTTGTATAATTTGTGTTTTACAGACATGAAATTGCTGGTGTTGTGACACAAATTGGGAATAATGTGAAAACATTCAAAGTGGGTGACAAAGTTGGAGTTGGTGTCATGGTGGACTCCTGCAAAGCTTGTGATGCTTGCCAGCAGAACCTGGAGAATTACTGTCCCAAAAAAGTATTTACCTACAACTCACTCGGCTTTGATGGCACAAGAACCCAGGGAGGCTATTCTGATTTTGTGGTTGTTCACGAGCGCTATGTAGTCAAATTTCCTGACAACTTACCCCTTGATGCTGGTGCTCCACTTCTGTGTGCTGGGATTACTGTGTACAGTCCAATGAAATATTATGGAATGGCAGAGCCAAGCAAACATTTGGGAGTGGCAGGGCTTGGTGGGCTAGGTCATGTTGCAGTGAAAATCGGCAAGGCCTTTGGGCTGAAAGTTACTGTTATTAGCACCTCTCAGAAAAAGGAAGTCGAGGCTATCAACAGGCTTGGGGCCGATTCCTTTATTGTTTCCACCGACCCTGAACAAATGAAGGTAAGATGTAACCCTACAGAGTTCAAAAGAAATTGCTTCGTCTTGGTTCTTCTGGTTTTGACAAATTAACTTTTGCCTCTCTCTGTATTGTTTTTTGGACTTTTTTTCTAGTAATACATAATGGCACGAGAGATTGAACTTAAAACCTTCACCAAACATTTCAAATTTCTCGCCATTAGAACACACCTAGGGACTAGTTTCATGTTGCACTTGACCAGGGAGTGAGTGAACTAGGGGGAAAAAATGGGTTCCATGGAGCTAAATACCTTGGAGAGATTCCGCACCTAGAGTTAAAATACTGCCCATGGAGTGCGTCTCAGCATGATGAAGTTCATTTCCTCTGTCAGCCGAATCTATTTCCTGGCATTGTGGAGTATGTGCGATGATCAGCAGGGCTATAATTCATGCATTCCGTGGCTACAGGATTATTTCTTTCAAATCCCTTTGAATGATTTGGTATATGTTATGCAGGCGGCTATGAACAGCATGGACTTCATCATAGACACAATTTCTGCAGTTCATTCCCTCGTCCCTCTGCTCGGTCTTCTGAAGTTGAACGGGAAGCTGATCACCGTGGGGTTGCCTGAGAGGCCCTTAGAGCTACCTATCTTTCCTCTAGTTGCAGGTGAGGCCCTTGATATCTTGGAGACTTTTTTTTGCTGAGATCAGATAGAATTCAAAATATGACTGTTTATATAGAATTTCAAGCTTTTCATAATATGCGTGCATAAACACACGTGATGAGCGCGAGCGTTAGAACATTTAAATGAGCATGTAAGTAGGCGTTCAGTGAAATCAGAGATTTGTCTGCGTGCAGGACGGAAGCTTGTGGGGGGTAGTGACTTTGGAGGAATAAAAGAGACGCAGGAGATGCTTGACTTTTGTGGGAAGCACAGAATAAGTGCGGATATTGAGCTGATTAGGGTGGAGGAAATCAACACCGCCATGGAAAGGCTGGCAAAGGCTGATGTGAAGTATCGCTTCGTGATCGACCTGGGTAACTCGTTACGAGGGTAGGTGAGAGTGATGCTCATGGTATCTTCGATGTCGTCGTCCCTTGCAGATGATGTCACAAGAGGACAGAATAATTAGTTTTCTGAAACTGTGATTGCATTGATGATTGGACCAGGCATATGGATGCGTTTCGTTAGGATTTGTTGCCTATCGCCCATGGGAGACTTGTCTCGGTCTTCTATGCTCTTCGGCCGTGAAGCGCCGATTTAAAAATGGATTGAAGCTTTCTTCTTCTCTTCATTCATTCTCTTTATTGTCCTCTTTCCATCATTTCCTTTAATCATATCTATTTATTTCATTCAAAGGTCACAAACAACCCAATTATCACTACTTTATTATTTTATTTAAGAGACAAAAAAAAATTGGTGAAAGGGTTGAAATTACTACCATTTTTAAATATAATGTGGTTGAATATGGTGATGAGTCCCCATTAACACTCCTCTTCATTCCGTGCAAGTGGATGCAGGGCTTGTTTGGGAAGTAACAAAACCTAGGTTTCAAACCTTGGTTTCACAGAATCCGAGGTTAGTATGTGAGAGAGTTTTATCTCGGCTTGCATGAAAGTGATTTTGGGAAGTGTTTCCCAAACAAGCTAGCAATCTGGAATCAGTCCACGGTTACGCCCGCAGCATTCCGACAATGATAAGTGGGCTCCCTTGGGCCCATGGGCTTTGTGCTCCATGTCCAGGCAGATGTCTTCTGACTAATTTTCAGGTGTCCAGCATGGTGCTAACTGCCCGCGAGTCACATGCTTGGATTCAACTCCACGCCTCTTCCGGCGCGGAAGCAACGAAACTTGTACCGGATGGTGTTTACTTTTACAGCTTTTGCTAATTGCTGGATCCACGTGTCAAGTGCTCTTACAGGGACATGGGCCGCTCATCGGCCTCAGTCCTGACTCTTGCGCTTTCCAGTGTCGCCAATATCGCATCATCATCTCAAACATGCCGTTGGTGTACTCAGCAGAATCAATCCTAAAAACGCTTTTATGTAAATGGAAATAAAATTTCTCTCTTTAATTTATTTCAAATGTTGTTAAATCACTTTCAGGTTGAAAGTCTTGTTGTGAATAATTATTTGAGCGGTCGCGTTGGGTCGCACAAGGCAAGGGGGCACTATTAAAGTTTGGGATCCCAAAATGACTAATGGCGGAAAATCTGGGGCAAAGAGGAATGGGTGCCTGACTAGTTGTGTCTCTCGGGTACGTGTGGGGCGTCACCGTATCTTATAAAGAAACCATCTATATCTGATGACCCTCCAGCAGAATATGTTCGTGACAACTTGGGTACTGCACATGGTCACCAGTCTGCTTCTTGCGTCTTGTGAATGTTTATGCATGCATGGATATTTAAATGCACTTTTGGGAAAAGTCAAAATAATCATGCTCCGAATTTAGGTGGCCATTACGATTAGATTACTTAAAGTGTGGCAGCCTCCCGTTTTGGGGCAGAAGATGGATTTTCTTTGTACAGATGGGTTCCAATTATAAAGATGATGATAGAAATAATGATAGTAAGAAGAGTGGCTGTTGCTGTCATTATCATCGTCATGATTGTATATCCTGTGAGTAGCCTGAAGTCGCAAGTTATAATCCCGGCGGTTAGCAGTATGCGTGCACATTGTTTGCTTGGAAATCAAAATAGGAGGAGGCGAATACTTTAAATGCCAACCACGCGTTGCGGGTATACATGCTGCATGCGTACGTGGTACATGTAATATACTGCTGCCCACACATCATGTTGCGGATGCCTCATCAGTCATCATGGATCATACTTCGCTCCAACACATGCATGGCGTTTTCGGTTGTGTGTTTCAATTCGATGCACGCACAGTAAAACATGGATTCAGAAGAGACTGTAAGATAGAAGGGAGATTTGGAGGAGAAATGTACGGGGAAGGGGGTAGGGGGGTTGCAGGGAGGAGGGGCAGACTTTACATGAACTGTGGGGCACACGCATTATATCAAAAGGGAGAGAGCAATAAATAGGCAGGACACAGCAGCAAATATCGGAGAAGCCAATAAGGAGCTCACACCCCGCCACCGACACCGTTTTTTTAAAAAAAAAAAAGACGTTGCAGTCCCAAACGACCAGGCACCAGCACCCAAAATAATAATGACATTGAAACATATGACCCTAACATTTGTGCCTTCACCACTTCATCGAACATGTGTACGTGGGCGTGTACTAAAAATGTATGAGGCGGGAGCTTTCCATGCGAGTGATTGTGTGCATCATGCCATTAAAGTAAAAATACAGAGGAATGATATACGCATGACATTTATAGGGTAACAATGAATTCAACCAAATGAAAAACAAGTCCGTAATTTTTGCATGATGACAGCCCTGAAAATATAAGCATTGAGTCTCAAGCTTTATTTTTCAACTATCTATAATCATTTTTACATAAATTGAGATAAAATTCATTTTAATTATCCACTTTAAATTATGTATAATCAATTTTTAAAAATTAATAATCAATTTTAAATGTTCCTTTCTTTTCTGACCCTAAAGTGTACAGAACATTAAGTACAGTGGATGCATGGTCCTTGTTTTGTGCCGTATTTAGAGAGTAAACACAAGGGATTTGAGATGTCCGCGGGGAATAGAGGGAATAGATAGAGGGAGTCAATACGTCAAATAAAAATAGAGAGAGAGAGAGAGAGTGAATGGAAATAAGCGCGTCAAAAACAGGTGGGAGTGAACTGGCAAAAGCTGGAAAGGGCAGTGGGGCTGTCCTTGCCATCTAACTCTGTCTTTTTCTTAACTCCTCCATCTCTGACCCCCCCCCCCATCTCCCTCCGTCACCATCTCATCGCTTCACTTTCCATCGTCCATTAATTAACGAAAGGCCCCTCTCCGTGCCCCTACCCATTCCCCTTTTAATTCATTCACCCACTGTCTTATCATACGAATCATTCAATCTTAATATCTGTTAAGCAAGGCAATCCATTTGTCTCCAGCTATAAGTACCATGTGCTGGCCTTCATTGAAAAAAGAACACGGCAACCGGATTTGGCTGAAGGCCTCGTGCTTGAATTCGTCGGCAAGATACGAGCGTACGGCCTCGAACAATGTGGTTGACTGGGGTTGCCGTCTTCTCCCGGGGACGGCCGAGATGGTCCCATCAGAAACTCAAGAATCATCGGTTATAAATAATTTTTACTTAATGCAGAATTACAGTGTGTAACGCAGGGAGAGTAGAGCACATATGGTATTCACTGTTTTCACATTTGACGACACCAAAACTGACCGACACAAAGGCCTTCACAGTTAGGTGCCAGATGGCATCCATAAATGTGTGCCTCAATCTACAGGGCCCCTTTGAGCGTCCCTTCTTTCTTGCAGGCCAATCAATCAGCATCATGCCCAAAAGGAGCCCACCTTCACATCCTTAGCCCCTAATTAATTACACCCTTCCTCTCACTTTTTCCATTTTGTATTATCATGCCATTGGCATACCCGATACCCCTCCTCTTTTGCTTTTCCCTCTATCCTTTCCCCTTTTTTAAAAAATAAAAATAAAAATTAATCTCCTCCCTTTTGCTTCAACCCATTGGCTAATCTCGCGCTTGACAATGGCCGAGCGGTCAAAACCCCGCGGCTCATCCCGGAATATCGTGCTTCGGTTTAGAACCCAACACGTGCGGCAGACCTGTGATATACGGCTGCCATCGTTCCTCAGCACTCCATCTCTGCGGAAATTACCTTTCTAGAGCTCCTTTGGTTCAATGGATTTCATATGCAACCCGGATGACGTGTCCTGCTACTTTAAAATTGGAAGAGAATCTGGGCGGTTATTGGATGATTGTGGGATGCGGTTGCCATCAAAGGCAAATCACAGTGACAGTTGTCACATATGTGTGAGGGACAGGTTTCATACAGTAACGAAAACGACATCCTTCCTACCGGTGGAGAAAACAGCCAAAAAAAAAAAAGGCGCAGGGAGAATGGAGTTATATAAATAAATAAACGTTGAATCACGTTATCGGGAAAAACGTGGAATTGTATATTGCCACCGACGGTGTGGGGGGGGGTCATGTGGCTCGTAAGTCACAGGCATTATTCTAATAAAGAAACCAGAAATCCATGGTCCACCAAAAGCATCGGCACATTCATCATTGCTTCTGCCAAATGTTAATTAATTAATCTTAAAACACTTTTCACTCCACATAACACCAGCATGCCAATATCCTTCCTCTCTCTCTGGGGACTCTTAACCCCCCCTCCAAAAAAAAAAAACTCCAGAGTTGAGAGAGAGAGTTTTATTTTCAATCCACGGAGGGGAAAAGGCTCAATAATGCAGCGACCGAAATTACTTAAGTTGTTTGGCCCCGAGAGGGGCAGTAATTGTTAGAAGGAGTGATGATCGCCCTGTTCTTCTGTGTGTATGTTGAGACATATTTTCTTTTGTGTATTTACTTTATAGAATATAAATTATTATGAAAAGAATAGTAGTTGCAGAAAGGTTGACCGGCTCACATCGTTTGGTTAAGCACGATAAGGCATGGGATAACTGAGTTGATAACCAAACAGAGCAGAGAGAAGAGTGGACCCGACCCAGTGTGGTATTCAATTACTGCAGGTTTAACTACCCCGCTCATCTTCCCCCCTCCGTAAGCATTGCCCTGCTCACTTCAATCAACCCCTAAAACGATGCCAGTATTGGTTAGATCTTATAGGCTGCCCTACACGTGGCATATCCTTTTTGCCCAAACATTTTTTCGCCCATATTACCATCCATTCACGTTGTTAGCTCTAACAGCATAGAGAGTGATAGGAGACATCAAGCTTTTACAAGTTAATCCATCTTTTCGAAAAGGTTTTTATTTTAGGTTTTCGGCATTTTCTTACAAATTTAGTCATAAATCTGTTTATTTTTTTTAAAAAAAATCCTTCTAAATTCTGAATCAACGCCGCTCAGCGCCGTTTCAACTGTTAGAGTGGTTTTGTGGTTTAAACCAACTTCTGATTGATCCAACCCGATGCTCAATTTATAAAAAACACTGGGTCACATGCATCGACTTATAATTGTATAATCAAATATAACATGATGGATCGTTATTGGCTCGCTCTCCTACGACATAACTAGATAGGGTAATCCACAAAATGTGATCACGCCCTCAATTTCCAATCTCTTACAAAAAGAAATACTTATTTCCTGCAAAAATGTCACTAATCACGCAGAGGATTTATGACACCTATAAAAAAAAAAAAAGAGCGAAAAGAGACAGCTTGCACCGATAAATTTCATGGCACAAACAAAATCGGCGCGTATACTGAAAAAAGGAATAAATGGTATAATACCGCCAAATACGCACCACATGGGCGTTCATTGAGGACAGCGTGGAGAAAGAAATCAGAAAACAGTGAAGAAGTTGAAAGAACAGTCTCCGCCGCCCGAGCAGATCCAATCCAACTCCTCCCCGTTCCGATCCTCCCTCTCTGTCGTGTCTCTCCAATTAGCCGGAGTTTTAGTCTCTCTGCTACACCCTGCTGGAGGGAGTGACAGATTTTCTCGATCTTCAAACACCACTATAAGACTATATGAACGCTACCATCCGAATTATGCCGACGAAAGCTTAGATTTTCCGGCCTTGAAAAAATCACCCTCACTTTTCTTTCCCCAAGATTTGAAACCCGAGCGGCCGAGCGGATGAAGTTTCGTTAGTTCATTTCACCAGCATCCGGTAGGTGCACAGCTGACCGCCACCGCCATCTTCTGGGCCCCACCACCTCAATTAAGAAATTTGCTGAAATATTTTATATTCTTGGCCTCCTTTCCCCCCCTTTTTTAACCCCTCTCATTATTTCTTGATTTCTGTCCTTGTCCCCTCCTTTCTTCGTACCCCCTAGCAGCTTACGCGTCTTCATCCCCACACACACTCTCAACCCTCATCTCTTTGTACTTACTGCCCCCTCGCCCTTCCTTCTCTCTCTCTCAATTTCGCCATAGATTAGGACCAGCCTGGTTACAGGGGAGACTTGGCTTGTGAAAGAATCAAGATAGCAGCACGCCCCCGGACTTTTTTCTGCAATCTCTTCTTTGATAAAGCTATTTTCGATCCTGTTGCTTTTCTTTATGAGAGGACTGGCTTTCTTGTGATGCTTGCTGTCCTGGGCCTTCTCCCCCAATGCGATAGTGGATCTGAGCGACTGGAGGGACCTAACTCAGAAGAACATTGATTTTGAGCTGGGGATTCTTGATTTGAGGATTCGGGACTTGTTTACTCCGAGTCGTCAGTGATGCATACCGGAGGGCGACTCATCGCTGGTTCTCACAACAGGAATGAGTTCGTCCTGATCAATGCAGATGAGAATGGGCGGGTAAGCTGTCTTGGAACCCTTCATTGTGATTTCTCTGCCGCTATTGGGATGTCCATTTGCATCCATGTCCTGCACTTTAGTATGATGGAAAACATCATCTTTGGGTTTTAAGCGTTCCCACCCTCCCCCCCCGGGATTGTTTTGTAATCTTCCGTCTGATGTCTCTACCAACGAAAATTTTTGACCTTTTGATTTTATTTCTCTGTTCATTACTGGTCCATGGTCCATCTTGGCTTCTAATGGTACCTTTTTACTTGTTATTGCTTTTCAATTAAAACGTCATCCCAGAAATAAGTTTGTCTTTTGATCTAGTTTCTCACTTACCATGTCCATGTCATAGTTGACAGGGGGGGTGCTTCTTTTTAATGTCTAGGAGCCACCTTATTCAAGTCAATTTTGTATTTGAAGTTTTCTTAATGGCTCGTTGTGGGTAGCTGGTAGCCTTCTTTCAACTGACTGTAGTTTGGTTTTGACCCATCTGAATTATGTGGTTGAGAATGATGAAACATTTACGGGGATTCGGTGTAATTTCCCTATATTTATTAAATATTAATTGACAAGCCTGAGGAATTGCTGTTCTTTTGCCTCGAATTGGGAAGATTTGGTGGTCTCGTATGATTTGATTTTTATTCTCATTTAGATTCATAAATTTTATGAGGGCTATATCTTGTTTTTAGTTCAGGATCCTTTTGGCGTGTTATATCATTGAACTTAATTGCATTTGTGCTTTTGAACACCAGATGCCTGTAATGTTGACCTTTTTCATTTTTTTCTTTGCAGATTAAGTCCGTCCAAGAATTAAGTGGACAGATATGTCAGATTTGTGGCGATGAGATAGAGATTACGGTTGATGGGGAGCCGTTTGTTGCTTGCAATGAATGTGCTTTCCCTGTTTGTCGGCCTTGCTATGAGTATGAGAGAAGGGAGGGAAATCAGGCATGTCCACAGTGTAAAACCAGATACAAGCGCCTCAAAGGTGGGATTGTTTTTGTGTATTTTGTATTGGCTTTTATAACCACTTCCGTTATGGATGTTCTTTAACTGATGAATGCACTGCAGGTAGTCCAAGGGTTGAGGGTGATGACGATGAGGATGACATTGATGACTTGGACAACGAATTTGATTATGGGGACCCTGATGCTTTGGGCCCACACCCAATGTCCGATGGACGCACTAATGCCTCTGGAATCCCAGCAAATTTGGATCATGAATCCTCTCTCAATTCTGAGATTCCTCTCTTGACCTATGGGGAAGAGGTAAATCTGCAAGTTTTGTGCTGAAATATTGTGTTTTTCCTTTTATGTACCAATGCACATTGGTGTTGACAAATGCTACGTGGTACTTTTCTTTGGGGTCTTGATAGGACTCTGAGATATCTTCTGATCGGCATGCTCTAATTGTTCCACCATACATGAATCATGGAAATAGAGTGCATCCCATGCCCTATAATGATCCGTCTATTCCTTGTAAGTGTTAAAGATTGTTCTATTTTTCATCTCTATCCTTCATGTTATTGGTTCATAACATGAGTTTGTGACTCTGGTGTTTCTGTTATAGTGCAACCCAGGCCTTTGGCTCCAAACAAAGACCTCGCAGTGTATGGGTATGGAAGTGTACGGTGGAAAGCCCGAATGGAAGAGTGGAAGAAAAGGCAGGGTGACAAACTTCAGGTGGTGAAGCATGAAGGGCATAATGGAGGAAATTTTGGTGGAGATGACTTGGACGACTCTGATTTGCCAATGTATGGTTCTGAACCAACAGTTTTTTTTCACAAGTTTATTTTTATACATTACAGTATTATACTTGTACTCCATTCTTGGATTTAAAAATGATTATCTCCTCTCTAATAGTAAAAAAAAAAAACCTAACCATTTTGCCTTGAGATATTTTTTATGTATCAAATATCTTTTTATATCCAATCTTTAGTTGTTCCAAACCAGCGTTTTAGCTCTCTCTAACTTGTTATTACGTTTGTTAGTGGTTAGGTGGTGTTGGATTATGTAAATGTCATTAATAATTATGTTATTTTTCTAATTCTTTGCCACCTGTTAGTCATTTAATTTATTTGTCTGCTAATGCTAATAAGATTTTCATGATGTATTTTATCAGGATGGATGAAGGGAGGCAGCCACTATCACGGAAACTTCCAATCCCTTCAAGCAAGATAAATCCATACAGAATGATTATAATAATGCGCCTTGTAATTCTTGGGCTTTTTTTCCATTATAGAATTCTCCATCCAGTTAATGATGCATATGGCCTTTGGTTGACATCAGTCATCTGTGAAATATGGTTTGCTGTATCATGGATAATGGATCAGTTTCCAAAATGGTATCCAATACAGCGTGAAACATACCTTGATCGGCTGTCACTTAGGTATTTAAGGCACCGCACATACCTTAACTATATTGTATTTTGCATATGTCAATCTATTTTCTTTATTCTCAATTGTTGAATGTTTTCTCAGTATTGGCTTCTGAAATGGCTGCAGGTATGAAAAAGAAGGAAAGCCATCTGAATTGTCGAGTGTAGACATCTTTGTCAGTACTGTTGATCCCATGAAAGAACCTCCGCTAATAACAGCAAACACCGTGCTTTCAATCCTTGCGGTTGATTATCCTGTCGATAAAGTTGCTTGCTATGTCTCTGATGATGGTGCTGCCATGCTCACTTTTGAAGCGCTTTCTGAGACATCTGAATTTGCCAGACAATGGGTCCCTTTCTGTAAGAAATACAACATTGAACCCCGGGCCCCAGAATGGTATTTTAATCAGAAGATTGATTATCTGAAAAATAAAGTACATCCAGCATTTGTCAGGGAAAGAAGAGCAATGAAGGTTTTAAATTTTTACTCTTTTGATTTTTTTTTCCCAAATAAGTTGCTCCTTGTGCTTAATTTTTCACAAAAAAGACAAATGTCTGACACTCATGAGTGTGTTTTTCCATTCGTGTTACAGAGGGACTATGAAGAATTCAAGGTAAGAATAAACAGTTTGGTCGCAACAGCACAGAAGGTTCCTGAGGATGGATGGACCATGCAGGATGGGACTCCATGGCCTGGAAACAACGTTAGAGATCATCCTGGCATGATTCAGGTAATGTGGGGTATCATTTTATCTGATGCAATCTTGTTTATTTAATATAATGGTTGGCAAAAAAAAAAAATATATATATATAATGGTTTGCTAAAATTATTAGCTGGCGATCTGTTGATTATCCTTCTGTTTCATGGATTATGTTGCATCATGTAGTTATTGTCGTTTTTGTCTTCATGTAATGGGTAGGGCCCCTTATTTCCTGATGAAATCCCTTGCCAAGAATTGCAAATTCACTTCCAATTTTTTTATTCAGCAAGGATGATAGACTTGCTTAAGAAATCTTCACACTGAGCATTTGAATTCTTGGTTCCATGCTGTATCAGAAGCGTGACGTGAAACTAATGTTCTATTTTGTTTTATTTTTAACAGGTATTCCTTGGTCAGGATGGTGTTCCTGACGTTGAAGGAAATGAGTTGCCTCGCCTGATTTATGTATCTCGAGAAAAGAGGCCAGGATTTGATCACCACAAAAAGGCTGGTGCTATGAATTCTCTGGTAAGCATACACTTATTTTGCATTTTTGACCTGGTGCAGCTGAGATCAAGTACTAGGGATGACATGTTTTTGTAATTGCAATATGTGAAGGTACGAGTGTCGGCAATTCTTTCAAATGCACCTTATCTTCTGAATGTTGATTGTGATCACTACATTAACAATAGCAAGGCGCTTAGAGAAGCTATGTGTTTTATGATGGACCCTCAAGCTGGGAAAAAAGTATGCTATGTGCAATTCCCTCAGAGATTTGATGGAATTGATCGCCATGATAGATACTCAAATAGAAATGTTGTATTTTTTGATGTAAGTTCTACTGTTCCTGTTGCATTGCTTTTTTCAGTATTTTTGTTACCTATTTACTTTTGAAATCACTAATTTATCAATTGAAACAGATCAATATGAAAGGATTGGATGGCTTGCAAGGACCAATTTATGTTGGAACTGGATGTGTTTTCAGAAGGCAAGCACTTTATGGTTATGATGCACCTGCCAAAAAGAAGCGCCCTAGTAAGACTTGTAACTGCTTGCCAAAATGGTGTTGCTGCCTTTGCTGCTGTGGCAACAGAAAGAAAAAGAATGGGAAGTCCAAAACGAAGATGAAGAAGAAGATGAAACTAGGGGATGCGTCAAAGCAGATTCATGCACTTGAAAATATTGAGGGAACTGAAGGTTAATATTCATCTTCATCATGCCTGTCCTTGCAATCGAAACATGCATATGGTACAAAATTCTGAGACACTAATGGAGTTTCTTTTGCAGGGGTTAAGCAGGAGAGCTCATCTGATCTCAATCAAATGAAGTTGGAGAAGAGATTCGGGCAGTCTCCTGTTTTTGTTGCTTCCACACTTATGGAAAACGGTGGACTTCCACCAAATGCGAGTCATGTATCTCTTTTAAAAGAAGCAATCCAGGTCATCAGCTGCGGTTATGAAGACAAAACTGAATGGGGAAAGGAGGTATGGTTAATGAGTAAATAAAAACATGCATTTCAAAACTAACCATCTTTCGAGTTCCTAAAATTTTTTGACATGTCATCAGGTTGGTTGGATATATGGTTCTGTCACGGAGGATATCTTGACTGGATTTAAAATGCATTGCCATGGTTGGAGATCTGTTTATTGCATCCCTAAGCGGCCTGCATTTAAGGGATCTGCTCCCATCAACCTTTCAGATCGTCTACACCAGGTTCTTCGGTGGGCCCTTGGTTCGGTTGAGATTTTCTTGAGCAAACATTGCCCTATCTGGTATGGCTATGGTGGTGGGTTAAACTGGTTGGAGCGATTTTCTTATATTAATTCGGTCGTGTATCCATGGACTTCCCTTCCGTTGCTTGTTTACTGCACTCTACCAGCTATATGCCTTTTGACTGGACAATTTATAGTGCCTGAGGTATGGCTTTATATTCAATACATTATTTACTAATTCTGTTGCCAAAATCATCAAGTGTTTTTAAGCCTTTTGGTCTTGAAATAATAAGCTAAAGGGTTGTTGTGGTTGCTAACGTACAGTTTTTTTTTTTTTTTGTCTATCATAACTTGCAGATTAGCAATTATGCAAGTCTTATCTTCATGGCCCTCTTCATATCCATTGCAGCGACTGGTATTCTGGAGATGCAGTGGGGTGGTGTTGGTATAGACGACTGGTGGAGAAATGAACAGTTTTGGGTTATTGGAGGTGTTTCTTCTCATCTTTTTGCCCTTTTCCAGGGTTTACTGAAGGTTTTAGCTGGTGTGGACACAAATTTCACTGTTACTTCTAAAGCAGCTGATGATGGAGAATTTTCAGAGCTGTATATCTTCAAGTGGACATCACTATTAATCCCCCCAACTACATTATTGATCATAAATATTGTTGGGGTTGTGGTTGGTATTTCAGATGCCATAAACAATGGGTATGACTCATGGGGTCCTCTCTTTGGAAGGTTATTCTTTGCCCTCTGGGTCATCCTCCATCTTTACCCGTTCCTGAAGGGGTTACTTGGGAAGCAAGATCGAATGCCGACTATTGTGCTGGTCTGGTCAATCCTTCTGGCTTCCATCTTAACCCTCATGTGGGTTCGAATCAACCCATTTGTTTCAAAAGACGGACCTGTGTTAGAAATTTGTGGTTTGAATTGTGACGAGTCTTGAATAAACGGCTGGACTTGTGGTTCAGCTGGACCACGCCGGTTGGCCTTGGTTGGTGGAAGAAGCGATTTCACTCGATACAACACGCGTGGTGATATTGCACGAATTTTTGGATGCAAGTTGTATTTTTGGGGATTGTAGATAAAGTGGAAGGGGAATGAAGGCGGACATATTGTTACCTATAATAGTGGGTTTTCCATTTATTCTTTGATTACATTTCGGTGGGGGGTTTAATCAAGTGTCATTCTTTTTTTCTTCTCGGTTTCTTTGTATTTTTACAAGAGCATTGAATGATAAATGTTTCCCTCCTCAAAGCGAGGGATCTTCAGAGTCTCAATTGAGCTGTCCTTTGTTCAGAGTATGGTTCTTTCCAAAATCCTGTGGATTTTGACCATGTATCCTCATGCGCAATACCAAAATCTATGGGTATGGTTTCTACACTGTATTCCTCGTAGTTGAATCTCGTGGCCACATCGTCAAATTCATAGATTTGGAAAAGATAGCATTGCCTGTGTTGTTTTTATATTGGCGTTTTCAGGAGTGAGGACAATGAGGACAGAGGACCGTTAGGTGAAGGGAGGGAGCAGGAAAGAGAGGCTGTCGGTGGTAATATATAATTCACCGTTTTCAATATAATTTCAACTTACCAACGGAGAGCGCTCCTTGTCATAATTGTATGGAAGCTTGTCCCTCACAAACAGGCGCTGTAAGCATCTTAGAATAAGAACACTGTAATCTATATTATTAGCAATAAGTAATGTCTGAAAGTAAGAATATGGGTATGGGAAACCAACCGAGGAAAAGGTTGAGGCGAGAAAATGATCACAAAATATTTAAATTTGCGATCGGAATCATATTGCTGATTTACAACGGAAACTGCGTGGTTGTCAAGTAGGTAGCTCCATGCATGCATCTGGAGGAGGAGAAAAAATGGGAGTCATGAACCTTGATGACATGAGATGATGTTCATGCTATCGTGGAACAGAATAGAAGCATCCAAGGACTTGTGGTGTCGCTGGATATTTATGATGTTCATGAGATGATGATGTTCTGTGCGCTTACAGTAATATGAATACAACGGAGTCGTCGTACAGCCATGCGGGTAAATGCCCTCTTGATGACGTGGCACGGCATTTCGTGAGTCATAGAAAACGGAGACATGAGAGGTTTTTTTGTTTTGTTTTTTGTTTTGAGGAGGAGGCGTTTTCTCATATCATGATGTCACTCAAACCTGCATCATCCAACCATTCATTTATCAGATCACTGCATCGTCGTCAAATTTATCATGAATTCCACTCATCACTTAAAATTTCTAACAAGAGAAGAGATGGAGGAGACAGTGGAGATGGTAAAGAGGGGAGAGGAAAAGGATGGGAGGAGGAATGGGCCACGTCTTATTCGCATCCCTCTTCCCATCTTCATCCCTCTCACTTATTGAGATTCTACATAAAATTAAGCATTGACTCGTATGTTTGACCATCACGAATGCCTAACAGCATACCAAATAAAACTAAAGGCTGTGAAATAAAACAGGGAAAAGAAAAAAGAAAAGGGGGGGGGGGGTGAGGAGTTGACCTGGGAAGGTAGAAATGACAAACTACTCCCCTTCTTTAAGGTAATCCCAGGTATCTCCACCTGCGTGTCAAATGGGAATAATCTCTCGCTGTGCTGAGATCCATTTAAAGGGTTGGCAGCTCGCCTGTGGGAACGGTTGGGGCAAAGATAGGTTATGGGCTTCAGGTTCAGTATTAATTCAGCTTCAGGTTATGAACACACACTGCTTCCACGAATGCTACGAAAAATAATGAGGCCCGATCTGTGTTCTCTGTTTTTTGAGTTTGGGCCGAATGCTCTCAGGATGGCGCAAACGAAGAAAGAAGGAGCCTCTCTTTGGACATCACTATTAATCTCCTCCAACTACACCATTGTTCATAAATATTGTTGGGGTTGTTGCCTTGTAATAAATAATAGGTGGTTTTTCCATTCTTATTACATTCCTGTGGTTTTTTTGGGGCGTCATTCGTTATCCAGCTTTTATTTATTCTTCTACTGCTTCCCTCATCCGTTTTTTAATATAAGAGCTAGTTGATTTTTGTTTGAGAAATTAAGGAAGTGAAATACATTATTTAAATATATTTATACTTATCGCTTTTCTTTAAATTAATCTATCTAATTTATAAATTGATATATAAACTAATTATATATATGAATAAATATTTTTAAATAGTTTATTTAACTTCTTTAATATTTTCAATAAAAGTCAATCGATTCTTATATTAAGGAATGGAGATAATAAAAGATTGGTGAAAGATGAATTATTCACTCCTTGAAATGAAAATGAAGGGATCTTTAGTGTTAAACGACTTGTCCTGTTTTAAAGGGGTGGTTCTTTGTTTAAAACCTTGAAGACTTTACTCATGTATGTTCCTGATCATGTGTAATACCAACGACATGTATGGATGTTCTTGTTTCTCACAGTTGCCACTTTTTATTCCCTTTTGGAGTGTTGATGCCAAGTCAGTAAATCAAACGCACATTGTTAACCAATCAAAAACAATACGGAAGAATCTTATTAATCCATGAATCGACATTAAAATAGAACTAATCCACCCAAAGGTGATTTGCAGAACCCAGACCAAGGGGATTTTTGAAGAATAAAAGCTTATTTGAGAATAGCTTTTAGAAAGTGATCATACGCACTCCGATATAAGTATATGAGAGAAGTTTTGTCTCGATTTGTGTAAAAATACTTATAGAAGCGGTTCCCAAACAAGCTTTAAAACTCAAGTTACCCTCCCTTTCTGCATTACAAGAGAGACCCAAGCCATCCTCTATTCACACTAAACGACACTGTTAAGATCCCTACTTATTGACTTGGGTGACAGCACCGCCCAACACAAGGTGTTCCACAGTTATTATGAGATTCGAACCAATGAATCACCTTAGTACTTGTAGTTCTAACACTCCGCTCTCTAAACTGAACAGAAGATAATATTTGCGAGAGCGTGGCATTTTTTTTTAACTCTGCAAGTGAACCTGGTTGTGGGAACGCCAATGCAAATCAGGGAGGACTGTGAGTAGGAACTTGGTTTGTGGAGCATTGAAGAGGGAGGAGCGAGAATGATGTGATGGCCTGATGGATGTGTGTGTGTGTGTGTGTGTGTGTAACTTAGGACAAGTGCTGTGCATCCATGCAATTCGTCTGGATGGATATATCTTTGTATTTGGAGATGGCTCCGTTAAAGTTGATTGCTTTTAAGTGCAAGTATGGCTAATTGCGGGTTTAATGGGTGTAGGCTGGCAGTAAGGTTGAGAGAATGAATTGAGGTTGGGAAACTGCGAAAGAAGTCCCCGGGCTGACGTTATTTTGTCTGCTTCTGGTTTCAAGTCAGCATTCATAAATTGAAGCCACTTGTTGGACTAACCAAGGGAGAGGCATGGATTATTAATGTGTTGACGGGTCAAGGTCTCGGTGCTTTGCGTGGAACGCGCTCTTATGTGTGTACGGGTAGTACTGTACAGAGCAAAGCGCGTGTGAGGAATCCATAACAGCCAAACATGACAACAATTCCTCTTCCGGAAATACAGTCAACCAAAGCAGTGAAAAGCCTTTGCCCAACAACAACAAAAACAGAAAGAACAAGGAGTGAAGTTGAAAGATTCCATTTCTCCCCTTCCCTTTTCAGCCCTCTGCAATCCAATCAGACAACAGCTTCATTCATTTCTGGGAAATTTGGCTCAAAAAAACTATTTTAGACTCAGGCCGCAGCCTGGCCCAAAATAGCAACAACTCGCCCATTTCAAAGTCCATTTGCCCAACTGAAATTTTGACAACAATAGATTATTGTAATGTGACTGATGTTTGAAACAAATGAAAATAAATCACCCAAATAACTTTTTTTTTTATAATTCAAAAGGTATAACCAAACACCCTAATACAGTGATATTTCGGGGTTGAACTTGCACGGATTTCAAGCCACCTCATATAATTATAGTTCATCATTGTTTTCTACCCAATTTTGGCATCAAGAGGTTGCCCCTCCTCCTGAAAAAAAGCCTTCTCCATTTCTTGATTCTGAGTTATTTCCATTTCTCACATCGGAAGATTTCCATTTCTTTCTTTGAACGAATCCCATGACTTCGTTAGTACTTTGACACTATGATGCAGCAACAATTAAATAAGAATGCATCATTGATTTGCAATTGCAGTAGTCGTACAAATTTCGCCCTCATATATACATTCAATGGTGCACAATGATCGAGCCACCTTTTTGTCAGCATTATCATATTCAATTCAAAGTTTATTTTGACCAACATATTAGATTCAATGTTGACCTTTTTTTTTCTTTATATGACTTCAGATTTCTTTATATGACTTCAGACATTTAACCGAAACATTCCAACAAAAAAAATAATAAAGATGCGTTTTGAAAACAATTTTTAAAAAGTGATTTCACATAAGTATGTGAGAGTGTTTTATTTCAATTTATATAAAATTATTTTTCAAAAGTAGTTGTCAAACATACTCTAAAATGTAAATATATATTTTTCCGTTGACATCAAAGACAAGATACATGAGATGAACTAAAACAAACCCTTTTCTAACATGAATTATTAGTTATTCTTTCGGCTCAAACATTAAAAATTAAGATATATAATATTTAAAACCATTTGATTATTTACCCCCCAAAAACATGATCACAATTTTCATATCCATAAAATCATTTTTTTTTTATATTACTTGTTCTAATAATTCTGCCGTGTCGTATTTGGGCTTTTGGTATGAAAAGCAAAGATCATCTAATTGATTATATATGATTCCAACGGGTCCCTAAGGTCAATCATACGCACTGGATCAATCCAACGGTGATGAGTCAAGTTGAGAAAGGAGCAAGGTTGGAAAACCGAAACATCAAATCAGGTAGCTTTCGGGCCATGTTCGTAGAACCAACGGAGCAGTTTCTCATCGATCACCGTCTGAAATCAAACTCGTAAATCACGTAGCTTCAAAACGCGCTTTCCATACCAACGAACGATACACCACTCAAACAAGTAGGCAAATCACTTCGCAAGAGCCATTACATGCATAGAAACGCAGCAAAAAAAGGCTCAAGAGATCCAAGAGCAATGGCGGAAGAATCCAGTCCTGGACACCCAAGGCCTGAAATTGTAGCGGCTCAGCAGCTTATTCAGCTCAGCGATGAAGATAACAGCGCCAGCATTGGCAATGGCAGCAGAAGCAGCAAGAGAAATACAAAGGGAAGGCATGAACTGGAGGTTGAACAAATAACAGTTATTAGCGACACAACCTTGGCCAAAATCCAAGAGATATTCGGCAAAGACGAGGTTTATCGGCCGAGGAAGCAGCGCAAATATCGGTCTCTTGCCAACATCTACAAGGCCACGGTACCTATTTACAAAGGGGGAGGCTTCATCAGAAAATAAAATCTTTAGATAAATTAATGAAACCCTAATAGGATTACCATCTAGCGGTCGTGTCAATTGAGGCGTAGGATAGCAAGTAGGCAGGTTGGATGGTTGAGTTTGCTGTTTCAATCAAAGAAGCTTCTTCAAATTTCAAGACGGCGTTAACTCTCCCAATTAAGTCCTAATTGTAGCATGTCTCTGCATATAGTGAAGGTTAGCATTCATGAAGCTTTCGGTTTGCAAACTGACGCATTCATTTCATTGAGTGGTTCATGATCGCTGTCTTCAATTAGTCGATTCTCCAACTTCTTCTACTTTTCACGCTTGTGCCATAAATGATCGGCATGCAATCCCGAGAGAGTAGAATGTGTGTTTTTATTTACTTGTCAATGTCCCAAGATGCATCTACGAACGCTCTTGACTGGCTGTCTTATTGATATGTGAATCTCGTAACCATATCCAAGAAGATTTGCCGCTTGGAGGAACAAGGGGAATGTGGCGTTAGCTGCACCCCCTGCTGCCCCTCAATTTGGGTCTTCCCAAATGTATTTGTCTTTTTTGATCATTATATTTTACATAAAATGTCACATTTTGATATCTCAGGAATGAAAATGGTTCATTTTCAATTTTTTAATGATTTTTTAAAGTTAAACACTCTAAAGTTAGGGTTGAGTTTGATGCCTTTAAAATATCTATCTTTAAAACACTATAAAAAATTGAAAATTGAACTATTTTTTATTTATAAGATATTAAAATGTTACCCATTTTACATAAACATCAATAATCCAAAGAAATATAAAAAATATATTTGGAAAGAGGCAACTGGGGTACAGTTGACATGGGCAGCTGACATCCCAATCGAGGAACTATACTCATGCAATCTCAGCTACCTAATTATCGTGCCGACGAGAGATATGTTATACTAACGCAGAACCGTGGTTCGAATTTGAATCCTTGTTACGTACTAATATATGAGGAATAAATATCAACAGCTTTATAATCCTGACCGGTACTGACCACATTGGAGCAACTGGAAACCGTCTTACTTGCACTTGGAGAGGTTTCATACTTCGTAAAATAAATAAACAAGGCATTTCATTGGTGGCAAAGGGTAAGTGTGTCGAAATATATATATGTGTGTGTGTGTAGCAAGGAAGCGATGAACATGTAAGAGAAGAATTTATCGCAAGTTTAATCTTGTGTTTTCTTTATAGCTTCTTTATTTCTGTTGGCTGCATATTAGGAGGTTTAAACCCTAGAAGGCTAGAACCGCCCACACGATGATTCCTGGTACCTGAGAAGAATATTGAGAATACCAGCAGTTCGAAATATATTGTAAACATACACTGGTAAAGCTAGTACACAAAATATACGGCAAAGGAATTATGGAGGACTAATAGGGGGGGAAAGGATCTAAACGTTGAACATTTTCCTCCCTTTGAAAGCACAGCTTATGATTCTGTTTTGCGGAAAATTAAGTATAACACCATCGATCTCTCCTTCCTGCTGAGCATATTTGTAGATATCTCTATTGCTTTCGGTTTCAAGTTATACCGATCACATTCACATGATCCATATGTTTGAAGCAGCATATATAAACTAATGTTTGCTTAAAAAGCTTAAAAATTCAACATGACGTAGCTCTCTATCCAAGAAGAAAGAGTTTGTTGATGAAAACAAGTACGTCTCGGACAAACTTGAAGCTTTTTCATGAAGGGAAGAAAGTGTGCTGGACTCTCCCTTGAATAATTCTTTGGTGAAGAATCTGACGGCTGGAATGCAGTCCAACAAAACCATGTGGACCCTACGATTTATGAGTCATACAAGGCAAGAAAGAGAGAAGCCATGGCTGATTCTTGATTTCAAGAAGGATCGCCTCAACTTAGCTTTGATTTGCCTCTTATTCAACGTCTCCTTCAATTCTCAAAAGAGAGAAGTTGGTAATACACACAAACCGTCGGATCAACCCAATGGTTTCACTCTTATTCTGGAAAGGACGTAATAAATAATAGAATAATAAAATAATATAAATAAATAGGTCGTCGACGTCATCTTCATAGAAATATCCTTCCAGTTTCCCTCCCTCAGTCCCCCCCCTCCCCCCCCTCTCTCTCTCTCTCATCAATCTAAAGCCAAACAAATACGCAACAGCCAAAACATTCTCAGAGAAGTACGAAGAGAATAGTTTCCGTCTTTGCCGGTTTGCTTCCTGGAATTCTAATGGCGGAATCAGAAGCATCTTCTTCACCTAATAACACACGCAATGACCTGACGGAGTCGGACATGGCTGCGGCTCACCAGCTGATGCTGCTCAGCGACGAAGATAACAATTACAGCTTTATTAGTAAGAGGAACAGAAGCTTTGTTGAAGAAGACGTTGATCAAACCCTGAGCGATATAATCCCGGCGAAAATCAACAAGATATTTTGGAAAGATGATGTTCTTGCGACAAAGAAGCAGCGGAGATATCGATCTCTCGAGCACATATATATGGCGACGACACCGACTAATGCTTGAAACCAGGTACAAGATCGAGGAAGAAAAATTAAAACCTGTGACGGTTTATTCAAACAAACTGAGGTTGAAGCCTTGAAGGCTAGCTAACAATCAGAACTAGGTCAGTGTCTGATTTTGATGAATCTGAGGAGAAATCCACATGATACTTTTATTGATTAGCTAAGGTGATGATCGTTCCTTTGACGCAGTCTTGAAAGTTGGAATATTTACGAAATAATAGTTGTACTTATGTGGTCTAATGAAACATTATTATCTGAATTTAGCTCCTTACATAACTCAACATTCTGATCTAGCTACTACTTTGTGAGTGTGCGAGTGCGCGCGCATGTATATGGTGACACAATGGGATGGCATTATAACAGATTACCGAAGCATTTCATAAAATCGACGGTACGGTATGGATCAATCTCATGAAATGGGAATTCATAAAATCGACGGTACTGTGACTTTTGAACCACAAACCGGTTCTGATGACGCTTTCTTTCATATTTCATCCTTTCACCGAAATTTTTATATCCCTAAATTAAACTTGACATACGCGTTTAAATCCTAATAATGAAAGTTATCGCATAGCGTAATCCAATGGATAGAAGTGTTAAATTTGACCTGCTGCAGTGTACTGAAGATAGAAATAGTACACTTCTAGCAGTAGCACACCTATGTTAACTCATGTTTTGTCTAATTATTTGCTTCCATAGAATTTTCATTATTTCCAATTCGATGAAGTCCTTTATCACATACATTGGCCAATTTACTCGCGCCCACTTAAACTTCTGTTTGTTAAATTTGATGAAGTGATTCAAGTGCACTGGTTTTATTTTATGAACTCAGAATTTGTTCCTCACTCCTTCCATTCCAACGAAAGTCGAAACGAAATCGAAGAGAAGAACCTTGTCATTGGTGGATTGATCAGAAGAAGGAAATGTAATTAATGTTGTATAAATCTGAGCTGCCATGTTAGTCAGTCTGTTCAGCCAATCTATTAGTGTATGTTTATATTAGTGGTGAAAAATTGATTTTATTCTGTATGAGTGTAAATATGCAAGAGAAGATTTATCTTGTAAAGCACCAAAGATTGATTGTGTTTTCCAAACAACTAAATCACATATAATATTCACTCACTTTAGCATGTTTTTTCTTTCGTTTTTTCAATTTGTGTGGGAAGGGGACATTTCTTTCAAAAGTTCACTAGCTTCGAGACATGTCTCATAATTCAAAGAACTTTTATAACAATACTTACAGATAATTATATTCTCTGTTATGCTACAAAAAGTAAATGTTACTGATGAAACTTCTATAATTAAGAAGATAGGTTTTTTATGCATGACATAGAGAATTAAGTAAGACTCATTATTCATATTTATGAAATAGCATGCAATTTACATTACAGTACTACTTACATTGTCTGATATTTACGGCTATTAATAATAAAATACAATTATTGAGTTCAAGATAATTAAGAAAATAACTACTGAAATTTGAAAGAACGATCAGCTGCAACAAAAAAGAAATGGAATAAAAAGAGTTTAAGTACTCAGACATCTATAAGTTTGTGTATATGCATAACGTAATTATTTTTAAATAAATCAATAAGTGGATTTAAAACAGAAATAAATTAATATCAAGTGACTAAAAAAAGTGCTCGTTTCAAACGTAGTGATTCAAGTTAGCTTGCGGGCTAAGGTATTGACGCCAGGGAAGCCCGAGTTGAGGTCAAAATTCTATCTGACCACAACTTTCCAATGCCTTATGGAGCAAAAACACTTTAGACATATTTTATATATTCATTATTAAATTTTTAAATAAATACAAGTAATTTTTTTTTACACTCTCCAGTCGGACAAAAATATCAATATAACAATATTATTATTTTAGACATTATGCTTGAGCCGAATACGAGAATGAAATTCTTTGGTTGCCAATTGGTA
Organism: Vachellia collinsii; assembly: GCA_006871305.1. NCBI lineage: Eukaryota > Viridiplantae > Streptophyta > Magnoliopsida > Fabales > Fabaceae > Vachellia > Vachellia collinsii. The sequence goes on from QFDD01121258.1 coordinate 28,557, forward strand.
ATTTGAAGAAAAATTAGGTTACTTTGTTCCTGCGTCCTGACTATATGGTAAAAGAAATAAACAATAAAAAGACAAGTTGGAACAAGGTTGGAAGTGCCCCTTTTTATTATAACCATAGGTACCTTTATGTGAGAGTAAATCTTAATACCTTTTTATCGGAGTAAATTTTATTTAAAATACTGTCATATACTAAAATGTGAATATTTTTTTATAGGAATGTTCATTACATTACAAAAGATGCTAGATTAAACTCCATTGATGGAAGTATCCTCTTTTGAACAAGGCTACATCATCAAAGCATTCGACGTCAATTCAAACCTTTAAAGTTTGAATGGGAGTGGTTAAAGATGTTCACGTACAACCACAGATAAACGGAGGCCAGCTTAACGATGATGTACCTCACGTGTTTTTCATCCTTCCACGTTTTAACATAGCAGATATTAAATTACCAGAGCTCAATGGAAGATTTAACAGCCACGCCAACAAATATCAGACTCTAAGGGGAGGCGATTCGACCCGGGACTGAGTCATCACCAGATGATTTCCGTCTAACTAGGCAAATTGAAACAATCAACATCCGTTGAATCAGTTATAAAAAGAATTCATTGGCAAAAAAAAGTTATAAAAAGAATTCACCGATACACTCTCTATTAATTAAAAAAATTATACAATTTTGATAAGAAAAAATTGCTAAGATAACGCAGGAATTACACCTAATCACAACCTATAGAATTTCGCCAACACTAAAACCTGAGATATTACAAAAGATAAGGAAAGTAACTAAGACGACAAAACTGCAAGGACCAAGGACGATGGCTGCAACACTTCGACATTCCAAATTATATTAAAAGGAACAGAGCAAAGAGACCACCCATCTTCTAACTGAACATATACATAATTACGACACAACTGAGCTTAATTATGCTGCTGACCCCCTGCCAGCTCCATCTGATCTATACATTCGACCACGTCCACGGCCCCTTCTTCCACGACCACGGCCTGCAGAACCCCAAAAAGAATTACCACCATTTTCAGGTGAAGGAATTTGTTGGATGCAAGCCACTTAAATAGAGATACAATAGGTACCTCAAGGAACAAAAGACAATTGTTAGAAGTGGAAACAGATGGGTAAATTTAAATAAGGAAGGTTTGTTTCTATTCCTTCTGTACCTTGACTAAACAGTACAATGAAATGACAAAGAACTACTAGTCATAAATTTAGCTCAACAAACTTGAAACAACACATCATTATGCCACAAGTCATATGAAGAAAATTAAAAGCACTAAAGGCACAACAATTTGTCATTATATGCTAGAAAATGATATCTTTTTTTTTCTCGTACATGAGACTAGAGGGACCGTTTTGAGACTATAATATTTACTAGAAGACTATATTTTATGGACAAGGCTTACCACGTTGGGGAGGCAGTGCATCATATTCACCATAATCATAATAACCAACTGACTGTCCGCCATAGCCCCGTCTACCCCGGAAAATACGACCCCTTGCACGACCACGCCCTCTACCACCATAGCCACGTCCACCATCCCAGCCATCTCCATTATAATCCATACCCCCATTATAATTTCCTAAGCATGTGAAACAGATTGTTTCTTTGAAAGCAGTTTTAACCACTAAAAAATTATACGACAGGGCAAATATGTACATTCATACTGCATTTAATTCCAAAAAAACAAGTGAACACAAAATTAGTAAGAAATACCTCTACCCCTGCCCCTTCCACGGCCACGTCCTCTTCCTCGCATCACTGGTGTACCTTCTGTTGCAGACCAAATTATAGTAAATCATGTCATATTAGCCACACAAGCCTACTGAAATGAATAGGCATTAATTAAGTCACCTCCTTCCTCTTCATGTTCAATTAAAGGTTTTACTTGATCAGCTGGGAGAGGAGGCTGGTATCTGCATGAGAAGAAAACACTTGAAAATCACGGCAATTGGAACATCATTACAAGTTCACAAGTCATAGATCTTAAAAACTATTCAAGTCAATAACTGATAATATTTGTCAGGTAGATGATCAAATAAAGCCTCTTCAATTATCAATTATTAATTTTAAAGACCAAGGTCTGTGGGACAATAAAAAGCTATCATATTCTCCTTGACATGCATGAGACATGGGTGATACATTAAAACACCAAATTATTAATTATTTTATTTTTTGGGCAAAGCTATTAGTTCAAAACATAGTAATGTCAAGGCAGTAAAGAGATGTCTGCTGTATTATCTTCCAGGAAGCCAACAAATGCAGCAAGGAAAGGCTAACCATCGTAAAGTAAATTGATGAAACTTTCCTTACACAAGTGCTTCTCAAGCTGAGTTGCAATTCTACCTATCCAGAGTGATAAACCAGATACAGCGAAACATAATGTTGCGTACCAGTGTACTAGACTACTAGTTCTTACCCAGTGGAGGACATGTCCAGTTCCTTCTTCGACAAAGTAATTGTGATCATTGAAACATGCCGAGTAGTCTCCAAACTGAGGATGCAATGATAAGCAAAAAGTTAAACCCATGGACACAAACCAGTAATTTATTAGGCTAGCATGTAAAGTTTTAGCAGTTCCATACGGAAGAAGGCCTTCAACTAGTGGCTCCCACATATCCGTTATGTCAGTTGATCCAATAGCAGTATTTTGATGCAGTCCAACAACCCTTCTCTGAAGCAAGCAACAGATTGCTCACAAACCAAGAAAAACGCATGTAAGCAGTAACATACAAAATGCACAGAAGCTGGCCCTCTCACCTTGATCAGTTCAGTGATCATTACAGTCTTATTGATAGCCCTGCCCATTGCTTTAAGGACAATTTCCACGGAACCTTTCTCCTATAAACATGCTACCAAAGTAAGATCCATGTGACTGAAATATATCAGGATCATTTAAATATTAGCCCATTCTAGATAAAGCAATGCTTGCTTGCAGGTATGGACGCTAGCAAAATGGCAAATTAGTTAAAACCTAGAGTAACCAACAATCAATGTAAACAGATTATGCATCAAAATACACAGGAATAGGTTAAAGCAAGAAGAAGAAGAGAAGACAAAAAAAAAATATGAATATCCTATGGACAAGGTAACTATTAGGAAATCAATATATCGACAATGAGTTGTAGAAAGCCATACTTTTACAGTCATGAATAGAGGTTACTCCAAGACTCCGTTCAAATGCACGAAGCCCTCTCTAGTTGCATCTATTTTTTCTTCACTTAGAAAATGAAGCTAAAAGATAAATAATATTTCAATATCAAAGCACAAATTAAGGACACAATGAAAATAAAGTTAAACAGAGCAATTTCATCTGTTCCTCAATTGGCATGTATCAAGAGAGACAGCTACATAGGCAGTCAGGTAGTGTACTCATGATTGATAAAGTAGCGTAACCAAAAGATAAGAACAGCAAGAGAGCAACATTCACAAAAGATCCAAGCGCTAGTTTAAAAAAGACAAACACAAGAAACATGGCATCTTGTCAATTTTCCATAGTTTAGACCACATCCACCAAGAGTTGTGCACAGACTAAACTTTACTCCAACACAAGTTTCGTGAAAAAAGATGGGCAAGTTCAGTAATCTGAGAGTAAAATGGTCGGTAAAGTTAGTTAAATGCATATCACGTATACTTGGCATACATGGTACGGGAAGAGAGAAGCATCGGCATTCTACTAACCAGTCATTCAAGAGAGCTGTTGTTTACCCTCAGGAAGTAACTTTTACATCAAGCTCAGCACATAACACGTGAAATTTAAAATTTTCATATCCATTCCCGTATTAAAAGTTTCAAAATTTAAAACCAAGAATAAGGCCGGCCTGAGAGGAGGGGGTGAGAGATATGGGCGTTGGAGATTACCTGGAGGAGAGTGGTGGCGTAGGTAATATAATTCCTCATCCTGCCTTGAGTAGTAATGCGTATCTCGTTCTCATTTATAGGAGTCTCTGCCTTTGGCTTCTCCACCCGTTGATACCTATCCATCTATCGCCAGCGCCAAAAAGGAAACAAAAAATACTCATAAATAAAGCATCAGGTTGTCAAATATGCGAGAAACATGACGAAAACCAAAATTGATGCCAAGTAAAAAAAGCAGAGAGAGAGAGAGAGGTAAAATGGAAGGATGCTAGGGTTAAGAGACAGCACTCACGATTGTTAATGAGAGTGTGAGGATTGGGGATGGGAGCAAATCTATGAAGTTTGGGTGAAGGTTACCACTCACTCCCTCTGATTTATGTCTGTGGTGAGCTCTGGGGATATAGCTTTTGATTTGAACTTAGGCCCCGAAAGCCATGCGTGTGGTGTTGCTCCCTTATATATGCAAACCAGGGCGATCGGCCTGAAGAGTAGGGCTATGGGGTCGCGGTCTTTTCGCCGTCGAGACCGCCAAACACACTAAACTTTGAAACCCGCCTTTTGTATGGGCCTTTCCTCACGTAACGGGCCTCGCCGGCCTTGTTTCCTTCCTTCCTTCCTTCTTCTTTTTTGTTTTTTTAAATATTTAAACAAGTGATAACTTGGGGGTGACTCAGCAGTCAGCAGGGATCTGAAAGTGTTTGAGCATGCCTGTTCTACATAGCATTATGATGAGATCTTTCAACGTTATTCTCGAAAGATCTAATTAACATATGACATGTTCAAACGGAATAATGTTTTATCAGATTTTTTTTCTTTCTACACTTTCTTAATATAATATTCTACTTTTGGCGCGGTTATCAAAAAGTTGGAAAAGATCATCAAAATTGAACCTTTTTCAACTAGCCTTTTGTTATGGCACTATTTTATGGAGCACTTTGTCACGAACCAGGAATTGGAGCAAGGCAAAGAGAACATAGAAGAAGCAAACACAAGGGAGAATCTGCAATTATGGGAAACAGTATACGCAAGAGCTCACGTGCGAGGCAGCTGACCTGGAAGCTAAAGGAATAAAAGCCGTTAGAGGAAAGAGAATGGGGTGTGGAATATGTGATTGTGCTCTCTGACCTCCCTCTGGATCCTCCCTGCGTTTCTGTGATCTTCTGGACTTTTCTGTTATTTCTTTCAATGTTGATGATTATGTTCATGTTATTCTGGATATATTGAATTTTGTAATCGAATAGTAGCAAGTTCTTAATTTATATACACATATACATACCCAGTTTGCGTATTTCCTTGAGAACATAACACACTTCAAGTGATGGAAATTTCTCAATCGAACATAAAAGCTTGGAGTGGACGGCTTAATAGAAAATCAGAAATTTTATCTAGATGTTGGCAATGAACAAAATGCAAACTAGTTGGCCAAAAAAGAAGAAGAAGAAGAACAAAATACAAACTAGCTGTGGTCTTGCTTGAAGAGGATTCCCCACATATTGAGTCTTCTGTTGTGTGCAGTTTATGATAAATTGGAACACAATTCAGAATGTCAGCAACTTCAGAACGAGGAAGATCTATGGACGGCATTGTTTGCCCATGTTGACTGCGAAATATGAAACAAGGTGTAGCGGTATTTCCCCTTCAGATCAATTACATGAACTCTCTTTAGTTATGTTACTTTTAAGTTTTCGGAAAAGGATTAATTCTTTTCTAAAACAATCTCAACCATGTAACATAAAATAGCATTATATTTTATTAGAATTCAGGGAGCTTGTAAGATTTTTTAATTCGTATAAGCAACTTGAAAATGTTATTTAGAAATGAATGGAGTGTTGTTCAAATTAATGATTTCAAACGAGCAATCTGTTTGATAATCAGACAATTTTATGGGGGTTCTAATAAGCTTAGCAATACTAAATTGCTTACAGAGGATTCCAAAATCGCTAAAAGGCACACTTCGATAAGAAAGAGAATGTATTGGTAGTCCAGCAAATTTTCTCAATATTAAATAAAGCCATTTCACTTAAAAAGAGAAAAATATATAAAACCACTTCAGCTTCATACATCTAAACCAAGAATATAAACAGGCTGAAAAGCCATGGCACTACGTTTATGCAATGTGATGCAAGATGGTACGATAAATCATAAACATCACCATCTAGCCATGATCATTTCTCTTTAACATACATCAAGGATCGAACTCTATAAAACTAGACCTGAATTTGTGAAAACCATTAAGATCAAAATTATGAGACTCGGTGTCTTCAAGCTTCCGCTTTAAACTTGGCCTCATATTGCTGGCGTTCCTGCAAAAAACCATTTCTTTTAATATTCCCGTTAAGAACCATGAAAAAAGTTATAACTAACATGGCCTAGCAAATAATAACTCCGTTTCTTCATATAAGAGTCAGTTAACTTTTATTAGGAATATTAAAAAAATTATATACTTCTTTTGATCAACTAAAAAAAATCATATACACTACATAAAAGTATTTATTTTTGTGTATAATTAATTTATATATCAGTTTATAAATCAAACAAATTAATTTAAATAAATATGAATACCTTGAAGTAATACATTTAGCTTTCTCAACCTCTTCAACAAAAATCAATTAGCTATTATATTAAGAAATAGAGGTAGTATTTACTGCAGCATTTTTTGTGCTCAGGGCATGAAATGAATTACCATGAAAATAGCTGAAATCAACCTGCGTGCAAACCATCTCATGTGCATAGCTCGTTGAGCAGCATTTGCTGCTTCCACTGATTCAAACCGCAAATACACAAAACCTGCACTTCTTCTGTATGAGACAAATAAATCAAGCAATTGCAACTCATATGCACAATGTGTAAAAGAAAATAAAATAGAAATACTCAGGATCATTTATAGATGACTATCACACACATTCATTAACTTACTTGTCAACATAAATATGATTCACCCGACCAAATCTAGAACATTCCTCTTCCACATCCTCCTTAATATCAATATCAAAATCTGGTTCTGTCTGCATTGAAATTTAAAATCAATACTTGAGAAATGAAACATCAGTGGGAAAAATTCAATCAGCAAGTCACACACCTCAGTGCTAGGATCAAACATATTCTTCAACAATAGATACTCGCTCGGGCTTCCTACAGGTTCTACCACAGGGGAAGGCATGATTTGTGTTGGGGGACCTGGTGTAGGCATTAAACCTGAAGCACCAGGCAAACTAACAGACTGTTGAGAAGGAACTGAACCATTCACAATGGGCACACCAACGGAACCTACAATGCTGCAATATAGAATATCTGTAAAGCAAACGCAGAAGTTAATTTTTTTTAAAAAAACATATGAACGTTTTGTAGTAAACCTTGTGGCAATGCCAGATCGATCCAGCTTCTGCATAAGCAATGCTCGAGATTGAGAATTTAAGGCCTGCATAGAAAAGACATATTTCATGAGCAGGGACGCATTGCTGAGAAGCGGTTCCAATTTTGCTTGGGACAACAAATTCACTGATGTCAAAATGTCAACAAAAAAGAGGGAAATGACCAGCACTCCCCCCCCCCCAAAATGAATTTCACCAAAAAAAAGGAAAGAAAATAACCCAAATAGAACGAAAGTGCCTTTTTCAGATAGAAAAGAAAGGCCAACTAGGGGACAGAAATAGAAGATGCATAAAAAAATGAAGTCTGATTTGAGCCAGACCAATGAAGAAATGTTGGAATTATTCAATATTGACCCAATTATATTGAATCTTGAGAAACATATCATTAATCAAGATTTCCAGCTCAAAATATATGTTAACATATTTATTGCAGTGTTATAACAAAGAACTATTTGTCTTCTGTACTTGTTGACTCTAATAAAAGAGAGTAAGAGTGCTCAAAAGCACTAATACATCAATGCACCAAACTATCACACAGTAATGATCTTGTCATCAGCCTGGAATATTTATAGCTAGAATTGTTATAGTTATTGATGAACTATGAAACAAACGAAACTTCCAGCCAATCATGCCTCTAACAACCTGAAAAAATAACCAATCAGGCTAAATTTTTAGTAACCTCATATTAAATATTAGTGCTATATTATACGATGAGAAGAATTTGATAACTCATCTTTGAGAACCAAACTTATCCTTATCTCAACTTACCAAACCACCTTCATCATCATCAAAGTCTGCAGATTTTGCATTTGTATCTTGGCTCCCGATATGATCTGTCACACATGAAATCTGTGCGCAATAAAAAGCATTAGTCAAGAACGGTTGGACTAGCAAAGTGATTACCAATAAAAGCAAACAAACATAAGACAGAAATATGCATAACCATGGAATGAAACATATCCACCTTGATAGTCCTACCAGCAATCTCCAGTTTTCCATTTAAACTCTGAGCTGCTTTGGCATGTTCAAGATGGGCAAACTATTCAAGCATTTATACAAACAAAATAAATAACGGAATTACTAGAAACCATCATTCTTAAGGTAACCAATGTAAGGATCGTAGGTAACTAACTTGAACAAAGCCAAAACCCTTGCAATGTCCTGTCTCCAGGTCAGTAGGCAGTTGCACAAGCTCCACTGGACCAAACGGCTCAAAAATCTGAACCAACAATTGAAAAAACAATCAAAATTTTACTCAAAGTATTAAAAATCAAACCAGTGATTGAACCCATCAAGGAATTTGTTAACAGTTCAATGGTCAATCTAGTCATGATCAAAGTAATACATTTTAATATATACTAACAATTTCAAACAATTAAGATTAAAAATAATAACAAAAGATACAAATTGATTTCAAATAAAAACTAAAATTAATTTCAAAAGGAAACAAATATAAGAAGTAAAAATATAATTTTTAAAAGGTTAAAGATATTTTATTATCCAAAAATAAAATAATTATGAAATAATGGATATCTACCATGTATATATTTACTTTATACAAATTTATAATTACTGATTACATATACATACAAGTACATAACTTTTGCCTGTTTGACCACTAACCTCCCTTTCCTAATGCCTATAAGGCATATGCAGGTGTAAAATACAGTTTCGAAATTGATTTGAAGTTTAATTTTCTAAATAAAAAATAATGACTGATTCAAGCCAGTTCTTATCCTCGGTTATTTATTGGTTCCAATCAGTTCAACTGGTTCTTTATTCTTCCGATTCTCTCTTAATTCTAGACCAGAACAAGAAATGGTTCATCAGTTTTCCAATTAAACAGCACAGTCCCCTTTTCCATTCATTGACTTAAATTAAAGGAAAAATTAATCTTTTGATCATTCAACTTTTGACCCGGTTGTAACGTAATCCCAAAACTATGATTCAGTGCAATACAGTCCCAGAACCTTGACTCACTACAACTCAGTCCCTATAGTCTTAGCCATTTTATAATTTAGTCTCTGATTTTTTATGGTATGTATGATTTATTTTCTAAAACATATGGACTAAATTATAAATATATTTTAGAAAATAAATCATACATACAATAAAAAGTCAAGGACTAAATTATAAAATGGTTAAGACTATATGGACTGAGTTGCAGTAAGTCAAAGTTTAAGGACTAAATTACAACCGAATCAAAATTACATTGACTGAGTCGCACCGAATCATAGTTCAGGAACTGAGTTACAATTCGATCAAAAGTTGAGGAACCAACACTCTAGAACTGCAAAGTGTGAAACAGCAAGGACAAAATTAGAACCACATACTTCCCTCAGCTGACTCTCTGTCATGTTGAAATGAAGGTTTCCCACATAAAGTTTCCTGTCTACTGCTCCATGTGGTCCTGCTACACCTGCAGCTCCAGTGGAAGCATTAGACTCAACAAGGTTCTTTTCAGCTTCAGAAGGTTTGACCATTATGGGTTGTCCACGAAGCAATTGACCAGAGAGAGCAATTGCCATTGGCACTGACATTGCATCATAAAATTCAATATACCTGCAGCCTCATCAAGAATTTGCATCAAGTTTTCAGAACTACAAAGTAAAAATGGTTGCAATCAAAACTTACAATGCATACAGCAAAGAGATGTAGGGAAACAAAAACTCTAGTGCAGACAGCTCAAGCTGAGTTTCTTTTGATGTATCTGACTCATGTAAAGAAAAGGTTAGCATGTCATAATTAATTAAAAGAATAAAACTAAAACATACACAATTAATTAAGAGAATAAATGAAGGCCATAAAAGAATAATGTATCAGAAACCACTGAGTCATGGAGGATTGGGTAATAAGGTAACCATACTCGTCTACTTGTGCAAGTGTGCAAATTATCCCATGAAAAAGACCCCAACTAAAAGCGGGCCTAGTATGGCAAATCAACCATCAACTAATACCAAAAGTTAGATGACACCAAATCCATAAGCCTCTCTTCCAGGTGATCACCATCCATCAACTTCCTCCAAAATGAAAAGGGAAATAGAAGACCAACAAATCTCCTATACATAAATGACCCTAAACCATATTGAGGAATAACCCAACATCTTGCGCAAGAGACTCTAAATTCATAGAGGGAGGGAATATAAAGGACAGTTTCATCATAAGAATGAAACCCTCACTGTTAGGCACATGTAGAGGAAGAAAACTGGGAAAAGGACCAAAAAGAAAACCAGGATTATGTCATCTACCTTGAGTTCGCAGCATGAATTGATTAAACATGAGTGCATGGTATTCCCATCATCCCTCATCATTATCGCAATGCTAGTCCATTTAAGAATACAGTTAAACATAATTCTTGGAATTTGATATCTTAATATCACTACAGCACATGCATATAAATAACAGTACTTGGTAATCAAGGACATACCCAACTCCTTTAGACCGTCTTGAATTCCTATCCATGATCAGACGGACATCCCTCACCTGAAAATAAGGAACGCTAGAATTAGAACTACATAGAAATGAGGTATTATCACATGATGATGGAAGATGCAAGAATTACACCCTAAGCATGCAAACACCGTAATGTGTTCAAGGTACGATCATTTGTTCTTATTCATTCACCACATTGTACATAATGTTGAGACATAAAAAAGTAACTATGCTACTCAAAACAGAAGGCAGAGGAGGATTGGCTGCAACAACAACCAAATGTCTCTTAAGAACTTGTATCTACCATGGTTATTCTAGACTGCTTAATCTGCGTCATAAATAGAATAACATCAATCTAGTAAAATTAAGATATAAGATAATAACAATTGCAACAAAAGCATTGTCCACTTTCCAAAAAAAAAAAAAAACACACAATGCAACATAGAACTGAACCTTAAAATTTCATCAAAAGTAAGGAAAATTTAAAATCAACTGACCTTCCCAGCTTTTGAGAAAAATTCATAAACATCTCTCTCTGTGGCCTTTAAGGGCATCTGCAATGATCACATGGTAAAGTGACAATCATCAGAAACAAATTAAAAAGCTCCAAAACAACTTCATTCGGAAGAGAGAGAAAAAAAAAAAAGCTCCAAAACAACCAGATCTCAAACCAAAATGTCAAACACAAACATATAAAGGTAAAAATCATCAACCTGGTATGCAAAAACAGTTCTCTGATCCCTTTCTAAATCTGCCTCAGGTTCCACAGCCTCTTTCTTGTCTCTGAATCTCCTACAACCCAAATAAAAAAATTCAGCTATAAGAAAAAGACAAACAGAAAAGTTCATTTCAGTTTAATTCGACATCCATATCGAATAATGTATAGCTATGATCTCCAAATTCACATTCATGATATTACAATCCAAAGGGAGATTTAATCTTCAGCTAGAAAAGGTAACACTTACTTAATCGCATTGGATTTTTAAATTACATCTCCACCATGAATGCTGTGAAATCTGGAAATACTACACCTCAACTAATTTGTGATGGAGCGCCACAACACTCTACACTAAAAATGCTAGGTATGACTCAGTTACCAGGGTGATGCTTGCGTGAAAAATAAATCGATAATTTTTCAAAACAACTTCAACACAAGCTTACTTAGCACAACCACATATCAAACAGTAGGGAAAATAAAATTAAGTAACCTCAACATATGGCTTAACTCAGGTCCGTAGCACACCAGGTCAATAGCGAATAACGCTCACATTTCACATGGATTACTCACCCAAGAATGAAGCAACAAGAACAGAATCAGCCAAAAAAAAAGCAGATGTCAAGGAAGGCAAATGCAATAAAGATCAGTACCGGCCATCTCTAATTTCCAGTTCTCGCGCTCTCTCTCTATCTCCATCAGAACGACTTCTGCTTCTTCTGGACCTCTCTCCCCCCCTCTCCTTTCTCTCCCGTTCTCTCTCCCTCTCTTTGTCTCTTCTTTCTCTATCCCTCTCCCTATTCTTATCCCTCTCTTTGTCTCTCTCCTTCTCCTTATCCTTCTCTCTATTAATCCTCTCTTGCTCTCTCTCCCCGTCCCTCTCCTTGCCGCTCCTATGGCGCTCCTTTTCGCGGCTAAACCGTTCTCTGTGGCGGTCATCATGATCCTTCTTTGACCCATTCTCCTCGTCGCCTCTGGTCTTCTTTCTCTTCTTTTCTTCACCATCTAGATTCTCGTCTACCTTGCGCTTCCTGTAACTCTTTTCGCCCTTTTCGCTGCTCTCCTTCTTCTTCGAATCACCATCTTCCCGCTCCTCGACTGTCTTCTCTAAGTAATCGTATTCGTCAAAGTCCATTATTTCTTCCAAACTTTCTCCCTGCGAAGCAAATTTCGCTTGATGGATAGACCTTCTAAATGATATAAAAGCTCTGTCTGGTCAGAACTGTAATGCTACAAGGGCCTTGATATCTAGGGTTTTTCTCCACTTTCGATAGGAAGAAAACGAGGCTCGGTAAGTCGCTCCGCGCTCTGTGAATTTGGAGCTGTATGTTTCAATTCGCGCAAAATTATGGTTGCCTCCGCGCCCAGCTTGGCGACGCCACACCGGATTTTTTTTTTTTGGTTGCCAAAGGAGAAAACTTACCTCCAGTTGCTTATCTCCAGTGCATCCAGTTTTCTAATCAAAGAGTGCCACTTGGATTATTTTCACACACAATCACTTAACCTCGTTCACTGTTAACATCATTCTCTCTTCGTGTAATCTTCCGTGGTCGCAAATCCTCTTCACCAATTGCACTGCGACCGCCCCTCTTCGTGATCGTCGGGGCAACTCCTTGGCTACAGTCATTGCTCATGAACAAAGATGGGGAGGGAGGCAAATAGGGTTGCAGAAGGATCGACTTTGCGCTTAATGATGGTTTTGACTAGGGATAGGAAACGTGTTTCGCATCTTTTCAGAATGATGGATTTTGGGGTTAACAATGTGTGAAGACGAGGTTAATGATTGTGTGTGAAAATAATCCATGTGGCACTCTTTGATTAGAAAACTGGATGCACTGGAGATAAGCAACTGGAGGTAAGTTTTCTCCTAATATAAATCGGGGACTTTAAGGAAATAAGAAAAATACAATTTCTTTTTTATTCAATTAAATTATGATATACAATTGAAACTATAATTAAATTATGAAATTTTTTTCCTATGTATTTACTCATGAGAGGTATGAAGAAAAATAGTGAAAATATTTTCTGATTTTAGTTTTTGGAAAAAGTAATATAAAAAAACATAAAGTCATAACAAAATGCTAAGTATTTTGGAGGCTAGCAAAATTTTTGCTAGAAAGAATTTTTCCAAGAGCATGAACTGTACTTGGGTTTAACCGGTGAGGGAATTAGGCTACTGCTCTTGTATTTGAAAATGCATCTTCATTTTATAATAAAGTCACAATAGATCATGAGTTATGAACCCTACCCTTAAATCATAATCATAGGTGAGCTTGACCCTTCCAACTAGTTTTTTTTTTTTTGCCAAATAATAAAATGAGAATTATGTTTACAAAAAATAAAACAAAATACCGCATTGGCTTTCAATTCTTTAAATATTTTGATTTTTTTTTTCAATTTTCAATTGAGGTTATCATTCATATCCCACCTATTACCCGAATTTAAAACTTCAAAATAATAGTTGTCATCATCTACAGGGTTAATGCAATTTTTTATCTTTTAAATTTATCTTTATTTTAGTTTTGATCTCTCAAGTTTAATACCATTAGTTTTGATACCTTAAAGGATATAATGATTCATATTTTTATTATATTATAATGATCAATGTTTTGAATAAAATAAAATTTGATGGGTTAAAAATATTAATTTTAAACTCAATGGACTAAAACCAAAATTGAGAACAAACTTGAGATATCAAAGATTGTATTAACCCTTATTTAAAATTTAATTATTATTTCATATATTAAATGAAAACACAATATAATTCTGAATTTTAGATTCGTGTGAGCATATTAAAAGTTCAAATATATAATCACCTGAAATAAGTGAATTTTGAGGGAATTATTATAAAGTCTCATGTAAGAGAATTAATATCAGAAAAGCCTCATTGACAATTCAAGCAGCTCCATTGACAACTCAAGTCACTCACATTGACAACTTCTTGGAACTTTTTTGATATTAATTCTCTTACATGGAACTTTATAGTAATTCCCCTAATTTTTTAATTCTCAAATAACATCAAACTTTACGCCATCAACTCATGAGAGTCTCTTTTTCGTGCCTTAAATTGGGCCACATACTTGCACGGTTGCACCATCTCTTTTAAAACAATGAATTTTTACATTTTTTAAATAGATGATTTTTTTAACTAAGCGTGGATATTATTTCATCCGAGGCAATTTTTAAAGAAAAATAGTATTGACGATAAATATATATATATCTCTTAAAATTTTAATTCACTATACTGTGAACTTTTCCACCAGATACAACATGAATATAACTTATTTTCTTATGCAAAAAAGATTTAGATAAGTTGAATCCTCACATCAATAACGTGAACCGGAAATCTTGCCAATTTGACAAACCAACGATAATATAACATTAAGGGTATGTTTGGGAATAACTTATTTAAATGATTTTACGCAATTCGAGGTAAATATATGAGAGAAATTTTATCTCAACTTATATAAAAATGCTTTTTAAGTGTTTAACAAACAAACCCTAAAAAAAAAAAGAAAGGAACAATACAGCTACCCAAGCCCCTGCGCTCGGATTTTCATTTTGGAGGCGATTACAAAAGCCCAACATTGAAAGAAACGCGGGATAGACAAATCCGCCCTGCAAGCTCGCCCAATTTTCCAAACCAGTCATAATACACATCGAGAAGAAAAAGCAAAAGCTCAGAAAAATTGTCCCAAAAAAAGTAAAAGCTCTGAAGAAAAATCACGGTCGAAGATTTCGAACCCTAAATTAGATAGAACCCAAATTACTGGAGAACAAGCCGTGTTCTGGAATCATACTGAATCACAAATAGACAATCCGGAGAAGAGAATGACTTCATGATGACCATTAAAAGGGAGCCTTTAATTAAATTAACATAGTCTGTTAATCTGTGTCCAATTTCGAGATAGGATGGAAGATTGAATAAAAATGAGTCGATACACATCATGAAGAATCAAACTCTATATCACTCTCATTTGAACATAAACTGTAACATCAGACAAAACTACGCTCATTTACAACAACTATCTATCCTTGAAGGGCTTTAACCTAATCTGTTCATAGGGATTCTGTCATTCACTCGACCAACCCTTTCCATTGGAGAGATCGTTTGCGGCATAGTCATTCCCCCAGAAACAATTATTTCTGCATCAGCATCAATACAATTGTTAATGCATACAATTAAGACAATGGGTAAATGATGAATGTGTCTAGTAATGTGTTTGATTCCTAAGGTAAGAACTTCAGAAACATTATTTTTGAAGTGCGACTTTATAACATCACTTAAAAATACAAATCTTCCAAGATTTTTTTTCCTTGTTATGAGAATGACAATTTACGATGATATTCAGAAAATTAAAAAGGATCACAAAATTTGCATATATAAAGCTATATAAAACATACCTATGCCTTCTCGAATGGAAAGATTCGGTCTTATTATATCTTTGGAGTTAACCAGAAATATGTCGCCAATATACAGATGGTTTGTAGGGACAAAAACACTACATAGCTCTTCATCTTCATTATCTTTCTGAAAGGGAGGAAAAGAAAGACAAATCCAAGGGTTAAATATACAAAACAACACATAAAAAATTACAATGGTTTCCAAGCAATTTCATCAACCTCATCAAAATGATGGAGCGCCAAAATGGACACTCAAAACAAAGTGCAATGAAATCCTTTTACGCTGTAAATGTAAAGAACAAAAGGGGAACCCAAGCTTTGATTTTTGAACAATAAAATGCTAAAATAAAGTCTTGGTAACTCGTGAAAGCAAGCAAGCACTAGATATAAACAAACGTGTCCATATATTAGTATGTCTGTCCGTGATGGAAGACAGCACCCGCGCAAGCATGTTTTCCTTTTTCAGATGACAACCCTATATTACATAACTAGGTCCCTCTCTCTTCAAATGCCGTCTTATTTAAGATCATTCAACCAAATGATCTAAAGGTGAGGTGACCGCTCATTATACAAGGGGGTGTGCATGTGTGGACAACAAAAATCATACACACACTAAATACATGGCTCAATCAAAGCAATAAAACCAAAAGCTGCGCAGGTTTACTTTTCTATAACTAAAGAGCAGGAACTAAAATGTCCAATTTAAAAATGATGGAACCCAGCATATAGATTAAGAGAGAGTTAGAGAATTGGGAGTACCTGTAGGGTGACAGTCGATGTAATAAAGCCAAAAGCATACTCGCCAACACGTGGATGACGAATAATTGCTACCTCTTTAAATGCTGTCGTGTTTTGATCTGTGAAGAAGATAAAATATCATAAGGAATAGCTGCAAGCTCGTCACCAATATTCAGCAATGGTCACTCTATCCAAAATATAGACTAGTAACAACCCAAATATAGGTGAGAGATAGGGGTGTGAATTCCAACTGCACTGGGCATGATTGAGCATACCTGGAGATATGGCAGCACTAATCTGCTTGGATGCTGAGTATATATGTCTGACAAAAGGCATTCGCTTAATGACCCATTCTCCAACCCAGATGACAGTTGCACCCATCCATGATGAAACAAAAACGCCAACTAGGAATACAAAAACTAAAGACGTAACAAAACCAAGTCCTGCACCACAAATTGAAAACCTTCGAATTAACACAACAGTCAGAAAAGAAGGGCAGAGACAATTCCTAGATCACCATATCAACAGAAAAAAGAAGAGTAAGAAAGAATGAGAAGTTGTGACGCTATATGCAACAGGGTGTTAACCTATCTCAAGTGTGAATAACTACTTTTTAATAGATGCACCCTTTAGGAGTTGGTACACTTCCTTGGACTCTAGCCATACCACTAATGACCAGAATCAAGTAAGTAATAAAAAAACAAACAAAGAAATAGAACTGACCACGTACAAAAGTAATTAATGGTTAGTCAGTAAACTTAACTCCTCCCTAGACTCCATCACAAAGCAAAATTAACTCGCAAATATTTACAGTAACCATTTCTTTTCAGTATAGCAACAAGGAACAGTCATCATTAAATCCACTTTTTCCAATTCAGCTGACATTATACATAGAATGACAGGAACAGAAATTTAATTCATCCTTTTTCTCATTGTGTCGTTCAGATAGAATTTGAACATGTATCTCAGATTGAAACTCAGCTCTGGGAATAAAAATAATGCCTTCCTTTCATTGTATGGAGTCACAAGTTCATGCATTCCTCTAAATTAACTTGCTATGTTTTAACATAAAGAACAAAAAGATTCCTCACGATTATGCAAAAAAAATTTGAAGAGGACAATTACAATAATTAGAGCAATCGTTAATCAAAGGAAAGATAAATAACTCACCAAATATGTCAAAGCCAAGCCTGGAGTATAATGGGCTGAAGAAACCATCAACAAACTGAATAAACCACCATGTTATGAAAAAGGTAACCGCAACTGGAAAAAGAACTACACTGCAAATTCAAAATTCAGAATGATTATCAGGCCTATGATACTGATAGAAGTGAGCCATCTCAGTAGGTTTATTCCATTACCATCCAGTCATAAATTTCTTTGAGACCCAACTTTGGAGAACAAAGCAGCAGGCCTGAAGCAAGAACACGGAAGGAATTAGAGTTTAATGGCAAGACAGCAATGATCTATAATCCGTCGGCCTATAAACACCGCAAATTTTACTCTAGGAGAAAAGCATGGGCACGTATAAGCAAGGGACAGGTTCTCAGCAGCTATCCTTAGACAGAAGAAAGTCTTCATTCTCCACCCCCTTCAGAGACGTTGCCTTGCAAGTTTCCAACGAACGACGTCGGCCTATACAATGCATAGAGCATCTGATATATTTGCCTCTTATGAAATGATCCACTCAATCCACCATGGTTATGCTGACTAAAACGGCAATTATGTTGGGCTAAGAAAAAAAATAAAGAAGCTCAAAGCATGCATCCCGAGTTGTAAGCGTTCAATCATATATCGCGTTCGTCTCTGGTCAGAGAATCACGACGTCATAATAACATGAGTTTTGATTCGATTGCCTCCGATGTTGCAAGCAGTTTCAACATTATAGAAGAAGGCACCAGCACGCCTTTGAAGTTTAATGGGAACCCCCAATTTCGTTAATTCGATCCAGCTTATCGAAATAAATAAACTGCATATCTATCGTTCAATTTTCGGTGCTACGGGGCTGAACTCATTGTAGCGGCAACAAAATTGGGATTTGGGAAACAAGCATACAATCTGGGCTATCAGTGCCCTATTGTATTTCTGAAACAGTAAGTGAGCCCAGATAAAGATGATTCCGAACACAAACGACACCGTTGGCTCCTCGTGTTTTCAACAGTCGAAAGATACCGGGCAATGAACGAGTCAACAGGGAAATTAAGAAAAAAAGAGAGGAAATTGGGGGGAAAAGGTGGGGCAATTAAACAAACCTTGCGAGTAGATGAGTTGGGAGATGAAGGGGGCGACTTGGCTGGATCTTCGGGATCTTCAATAGCCGCATTATCACCTTGACTGAGAGGCACTGAACTCGGATCTTTTTCTTCGGCCATCTCCGATTCTTCTCTGCTTCCTCTTCAGTTGCGGACGGCAATTTCTAGGAGAGGCGTAGCGACTTGATAGAATGATTAAACTTGGTGGGTTGATGATAGTGACACAGACTGATTAGACTCTTATTAACATATTGGATTGGATTGCAAGCAAGCCTCTCGTTTGCGTCGCTAAGCAATATCAAAACTCACGTGGCAGGCCAGTAAATGAGATCCGCCCCCTCCACAGTCCCCAAATGGTTTCTTCAACCACACTACAATTCTTCTGCAAAAGTTAACGAAGACAATTATTTTGCTGCCCGTCGTTGAGTTGCAGATCTATATACTCTGGTTCGGAGTGAAAGCATTTTAATTCTGTTTTAAGGTTATACCGTTAAATTTTGTGAATGAATGTATAATTTTATTATTAACTGTATTCTGGCAGAAATAAAAGGAAAATTGGGGAAACATCCCCATTACATAATTAATTGGACAATATGATATACTTAGTTGTATATATGAAAGCTCAATTATTTTATAATTAATTCCCCAATGAGAGATTTTTCCTGATTCTTCCTAAAATAAATTGTATATTTTTGTTATTAACTATAGGGAAGATTTATGATAAATTCATATTTAAGGATTAATTGACCATGAGGATATGATGAAAGAGGGATCTAAATGGATATATAATGTTTAGAGAGAAAAAAACAAAACCACCCTTACAACATTATGGAAGCATAGTTGTATATGTAATAAGTTTAATTGCATATCTGTCCACTTTGCTATTTGCGCTTTTGTAGAAACTCACTTGTATATTTAAAAAGCTTAATTTCATATTTGCCATTTTACACATTTGTGAAAGCTCAGTTGTATATGTAAAAAGTTAAGTTACATATTCTTCCACTTTAGTATTTACACTTTGCAAAATGGTAGATATACAACTAATATTTCACAAAGGTGCAAATGTGTAAAATGAGAAAATATGTAACTGAACTTCTTACATATGCAACTGAGATTTCAGAATGCAAGTGAGCTTCCATTAAAGTGCAAAATGGAAAATATGCAACTAAACTTCCCAAATATGCAAGTGAGCTTCCACAAAAGTGCAAATAGCAGAGTGAAAAGATATGCAATTAAACTTATTACATATATGATTAGGCTTCCAAGATATGCAAGTGAAATTGCACCATGTAAGCTTCCACAAAGGTGCATAATGGCAAATATACAAATGAATTTTTACAAAGGTACAAATATGCATAATAGAAAAATGTGCAACTGAGTTTCATAGACATGTAATTGCGCTCCTACGATATTTTAAGAGTAGTTTTATCTTTTCATTTAAATATTATATATCCATTCATGTCATCTTTTTAGCGGCTATTTATGACCAATCAATTCTTCAATTGGGAATTTATTTTCAATTTTTCCTTGATTATATTCTCATATTATTTATAAACAAAGTACAGAAGTTAATAAATTTTCAAACACGGTTAATTGAATTTAAAATTTTTCTTAGCCTACATAAAAGTTACTAGGATTGAGTTATGAATGGGATAGAAGTATATAGACCTGTTGATATTAATATTGGAAAAGCATGTTAATGGAAATTGAGGAGAAACTTATTTCATATATTTAAGTGAACAAACGGCATAAATGCCAAATCCGGGGCTCAAACTGACTCCGATGTTACGTAAGAGGCATCCTCCTGACTGCAATCATAGTCAAATATTCGGACGGCGAAGACGCAGCATAATACCCAGTCCACCTGATAAAACTTGTCCGGCCAAATAATCTGTGCTGTTGTATCCTATACCCAAGAAGATGCCAGGAAGATAATGGAAAACCCAATTGGAATACGCCCCTCCAAATGCTAATCGACTTTTTTGCTGTTTTTCCTTGCGAGTCAATAATAAAACGCCGTTTAGAACAAAAACGTGGATCCCTTTTTATGAGAAATTAAACGTGAAGCTGGCTTGGAGTGAATTTTCACCATTTCATTCTTCTCATTTTCTTTTTAGAATTCCATCTCTACCTTTACATTAAGTAATAAATAGTTCATATTTAATATTTTATAAAATCTTTATTATCATAATTTAGAAATTAAAAATTCTGTTATCTTATATACATTACTGTCATGAATCATGGTGGTTAAGGGAAAGAATTTTTCTGGTGTTTATGGCACGCGTAATTGGATTGGATCGCACGAATCAAAATCACCCAATCATTACATACAAATACATTAATGGCAGATAGCGTGGATAACAGGATAAGGCCCCTGTGTTCTAGAAGGAGAAAAGTGCATTACCCCCCTCGCCCATGGTTGAAAATACAGTAAGCCCTAAAATTATTGCATGTGCCTGTGTCGTTGTTTAATGAGTTTTTTTTTTTTTTTTAATTCCACTCCTACTTTATTACATGTGTTTCGTACCTCTTCTCTTCTCTCTCATTCTCTCGTATATCTAATAGGGTTTTAAACTTTGCCCGTTTGATTCAATCACATAAAAGAAGATTACATGTAATTTTGATGCATTTTATTGATTACATTGTTTGGTTGGTATGACAATATAATTGAATGTAATCCTGATTACAATAGATTACGTTAAATCAATTAATCCCCATTACATAGCTTTATTTATGTAAGCCGGCTTGTATGAATTAACATATGTGTACTTATATATTTCATAAATCAATATTTACACATTTATATCATTTATTTTTAATCTTGATATAGTCTAAAAGTTTATTTAACATTTTTTAATCTTTTATAAATAAAATATAAATTTTATTTTATGATTCTCTGATAATATATTAAATAAATGCTATGTAATCATTATTATATTACATTACAATCATGTAAAATCCTTACCGGGGAAGCAAGTTCCGTTATTAGTGGAGAATTGCGCGTTGAGTGTTGCCTCCAACCTCAGGCGGTTAATCCATACCCTTTCAATTTAATAAATATAAACCATCGAATTGTTATATTAACGCTCTCAACTTTTATAAATAACCAGCCAACCCAGTTAATTTTTAAAATTCATGAAAGTAATTACCCATCTTCCAAATCTATGATGGGAGTAATTATTATTTAAGTATTGATTTAAAAGTTCATGAATGAGAGTAACATGTAAGTGGATGATCTAAATACTGGGAAATGATCATTAAAAAAAAAAAAAAAGCAGCTGAAAATGTGATGCCGACGCAGGACTGCAGTCTGCAGGAGAGCTCAAGAGAACGTCGGGGCCAGGGGATTGGGAAGAGGATCGGGAAGAACTCAGAAGCATTGGCCACGGAAACCCGTTGACTGAAATTGATAACGTTTGAACGAAAAGGATTGAAAACCCACGTGCCAAGAGAAGTGGCGAAACACGTAAGGCCACGTCAAACCATATCCAAGCATCCCTATAAGCCTACGTCATCCATGTCGTGTGTGCTGTGGGCGGTCCACTTTGACTCAAATGCCCTTCCTCTTACTCTTTAATGTTATTTGTTGTTGGAGAAATTCTTGTGTGAACCAGGAGTGCCATGTAACCTGTGGTCTAACTAATAGAAATCAAACAACTGTCTCATGGGTCCCACCACTCTTCTCCCTCCCATATTCCCCGAGAAATTCTTGTGTGAACCAGGAGTGCCATGTAATCTGTGGTCTAACTAATAGAAATCCAACAACTGTCTCATGGGTCCCACCACTCTTCTCCCTCCCATATTCCCCTGCATCCCGCCGCCTCCCTCCCCAATTCTCTCTCTCTCTCCTCAGCTTTTCACACATACTCCTTTCCAATTATATCCCTCCTTATATTGACATTCATCTTCTCAATTTTTTTTACCTCTATGAAAAAACAAAACTTTTATGCATATTAAAAATAATATTTTTTTAATATTTTAATACATTATTTTAAATAATTTATTTTAAAAAATTTATAATAGATACATTAAATTTTGGGAAATATTTAGAAAAAGAGCCTTGAAAATGTGTAAAGAAAAGGTTGTGCTAAACCATATAGCTTGATTTCATAAATAAATTTTTATACTGCTATGCATCAATTATGGTTTGCAACCAACGCTTAACAACATATAAATTTGAAAAGAAAAAAAAAA
>QFDD01121259.1:0-48390 GCA_006871305.1 Vachellia collinsii
CTATTCGATCTAACGGCCTAGATTGGCCCTCACCTACTCCCACTTACTAATCCACCTACTATTCCACCTACTCCACTTACTATTTCACCTACTCCCACCTTCTAGAATCCTATCTTAAAATATTTAAGATATTTACACATGAGAGAAAGTGTGGAGAATTCTAGAATGTCCGAACCTCCGTAACAGAGAGCCCCAATATGCTATATTCCAAAAAAAAAAAAATTAGCGCTGCATATAGTGCATTTTTGCCTTTTTCTAAAAGTGGCTAAAAATTTGTGTTGGACGTTGTGTTGTAGGAAGGGAAAATAACACACATGAATTTCTCCATGTCCTAGGCATCTTCTTTAATATTAAGAGTTGATTTATTTTTTTAAGAAATTAAAGTGAAAATTTAATTGATCTATTTATCAATTTTTTTAAACTAATTTGTCTAACTTATGAATTGATATATAATCTAATGATATACATAAATTTTTTAGAATATATATTATAATTAAATAATTTATTTAACATTTCTAATTTTTTTAAAAAAGTCATTATCATTGTTGTTGTTTTTGTTATTTTACCTCTCTGATTTAGGTATTTTATGCGAAAACTGAAAATAGACGAATCAAATTCATGCTGGCAAGGAGTGCAAATGCTGGTGGGCTTTCGATTGGCAGAGTGATTGGACCGAGGCCCAAATCATAAACATACATGGTCTGTATGCCTTTATTTTTTTTGTACCAAAAAAAAAAATAATCTGATACATTTGGGATTAAGTATGTTGGAATGAATTAGTCTTTCATAATGTATTGAATTAATATTTGAATCTTTTCTAGAGTGTATGATATTGTTTGAAATAAAATTGTTAACAATAAAAGGATACTTGTGCTTTAAAAAAGAAGAAAGAAGTCATGAATATCATTTTTTAATAAAACTGATGATTCATGAAAATTACGTATTTGCATATTAATCATTACTAACTACACTATAACATGTTAGGGATATGAATTCCCTGCGGTGTCTTGTATTGTAGAGTGCTCAAGTGCAGCTGCAAAACTACACTTATATGTTATTTATATATTGCCTTCATTCTAAATATAAAAGTTAGATAAATGATTTAATAGCTCAATTCACTTTATTCCTAAATTTTAAATTTTTCTTTCAAAATATTTCTATTGATTGTATATATTAGTGGACGTTTTTGTTGAGAGGTAATTCCAATGCATATGATTAATAGATGTATTTCAGGAAAAACACACATATGTTACAAAATAACTACCTTAACTTACTTTCTCAATATCTATAAATTAATTATTTAATTTTATTATCATGGATCAAAGGTAGTATTCTTTTTAGCCGTCATAGATTTATCTCTTCATTTTTCCGTGTTTCACTTTCACTAGAATGCATCCCTCCATTAAGGTTAATATGCGCACCCCAAAACAAGTAATTAAAGTTTTTTGAAGCTGTTTTCAATATCTCTCAGATATTTATAATTGGCAAGGCCTTTTATACAATTCTACTACTTTAAATCCAACTCCTACATTTATTCTTCCTAGCTACTATATTCACAAATTCTTCATGAAAAAAGTTAATATTCGAAGGCACACCACTTGCTTTTGGCACAATTTTCCTTTTTTCTCTTTGGTCAGCATAAAGTATGAACTTTCAAGTGGGTGGAATTGCATTCTATTGACCCTTGTTTTATTTTTTCCCCCATCTATTGTCTAAAACTAATGCTGCACTAGATCATTCAAGTAGTATCGGCATTTGCTACTTCCTTAAACCACATCATTGTTGTCACATACAAGGCAAATTTTACTAAATTAATGGTCTCATCCTTTTTAATCTCAAAGGCACCCTAGAAAAAAATAAAAATCTGTTGCTCCAATCTTTCTTCAATCAGTCTTTGTATATAAAACTGACGTACGATCAAAACCCCATTCCCTGGATCGTATTCCATGAACTTTAGCGGTAATATTCTCTTTATTTTGTATATAACTGATCATTTTATCAGAAAAATAATATTAGGTTGCGCTTGACCCTGTATATGTTGGAAAATGTAAAGCTATGCTTTAATTTGCACACTCATGATATTGAATGTCATTTCCTATGGCATCTTGTCTGTGAGTAAGTCATATAATAATGATCTCTCTCCCTCGTGCTCACCTCCTAATGCAGTTATCTTTCTGTCACCTCCACTCCTACTACCCTTTTTCTGTCTGCTGCGTGCTTATTATATATTGTACATGATTCATGAACCTCCCACTATCTCTACATGACTATCTCCATTTTACAGCTATATATGCACTATATCTGAATAACATTCACCCGTGAAGTGAACAACACAGTACAAGAGATGATTTTAATTTATTAAAACTATATATGATAGGGCCGTATGGGCTATATAGGCCTCAGCTTTCTCTCATGCGAGAGCATTTTTCTGATGGAGTCCGAGTCTGTGTTTTTTTGGTGACGATGGCTGACACAATAATAACTACATTATGTTTTTGGCCCCTCTCTTCTTTTTGTATGTGTGTTCAAAATTAAAAGGGATCCCAATGATTCACTGTTTGTGATATTCAGATAGTTTCCCCCCTTTTTTTTCATTTAATGGAAGACATGACAGTCAAATTAACAAGGACGTCTCAAATGAACGTTTTATAAAGTAAATGCACTTGCGGGACTAAAAAGCTGCCTGGGTTTTGACTATTACTCCATGTATTGAAAGAATCTGTTTGTGCAACATGAACAATAAATAGTAAGCTATAGTGTGTCAGTGACATTTCCTCACCATGACTTCATCACAAACCCTACTCATAAGTCATTTTCCTACTTTCATGACAACTATATTATATATTATTGGTGTCATTGGGTACAAAAGGGTATATTAATCATTTGAAAATGATAGAGGAAGAATGGGAAAAAAAAGAAAGAAAAGAAACTCAATGAAATTATTGAGTAGAGATTATTGGTTAATAATTTAACTAAAAATTTAATTGTTAATAAAGCATAATGATATCAGGTGATCTATGAACTGATAAATAAAACTCTAAGTTGTTATATTGGTGTTTTACCAGTTTGCAAAGTATATTTAAGTAAAGAAGGATCGGAGTCCTATAAACCTATTGATATGCCAGTATATAATCTATTCTCACGACTGATTTACCAAGAAAAGAGAATGAAGATGCGCGTTTAAGATGACTAATTCGTGTTACGTTAATTATGTCAAATTAGTCATTTTTTTAACATCTAAGATATCTACATATATCAGACAAACCAGAAAGGAAACAGCTGGGAGGACAATATATAGCCTTTTGATATTTTCCCCATAAAACTCTGATTAATGTTGCAATCTATCGTTATCTTGAGCCTTCTTTTTTTTCCAGTAGAATTTATATGGACACAGTGGATTCGTGGGGAAGACAATAATAAGGGGGGAAGTCCTTATAAGTATCAATTCTGAATAACTCACAACGCACTATGGACTTTTCTAGCATTGATGAAGGTTTCTGTAGCTAGCAACATCTTAAAGTGGATGGTATATTTCAACACAACTATATATGAACATCATTCTTTTTGTGCATCACCCATTCAATAATTTTTGGGATAGATATTAGTTCTATACTCATAATTTATCATGCATATTTTCAAACTTTCTTAATCTGACATACGCACCAAGTATTGATTGATGTGTATTATGTTAAGGAATAAATCCTTGTGTGCGTATCAATTTTTAAAAGCCTAGCAATCTAGCATGTTTAAGTAGTAGGGAGAATTGAGGAAAAGTACCCATTGGAAATTAATTGTAAAATAAAACTTTTCACATATGTGTAACTGAGCTTTCATATATATAACTGAGCCTTCATATGTGTAACTGAGCAGGTCTCATTCTCCAATTAATTTTTTAATGAGGAATTTTTTTTTCTAATTTTTCCTAAATAGTATATACATTGAGGTAATTTGGACAAAAAGTAACGAAAAAGTAGCACGTCAATTTGTTCGGCCCTTTTTGAGGCTGCGCTTTGAGCCAATTTGGAGAAAATTCCTACCCATCCACCACTCTCTTTGCAGTACACTAGGCCAATTGCATCCATGGGTTTCATTGACTTCCTTGCAAAATTTTAACTAATTAGGAAATTTTATATAATACTCTCTTCACCTATAGATATAAGGTTTTTTTTGAGAGTTTTAATTTGATCATAAATATAAGATATGATTCTCTCTTGTCTCCCATATTAAATTATTTTTTCCATAATATCCTTATTGATTCAAACATTTTTATCTATATGCAGTAAATTTTAATCATCAAATGACAAGGGGTATCTTTTTTTAAAAAAATTCCTGATTTATTTACATATTAATTGCAAATAACCAACTTTTTCTACTTCATAAGGATCCTACGATTTAGTTAATATGAGAGATGCAGGAGTATTATAAACGGTAGATGCAACGCAGTACATGATGTTCTTGAATTGATTAATGTTGTTTGGGTAAATGTTTAGAGCAGTTAAGTGAGCGATACAATCGGACCATAAACAAGCCATAAAATTACCTTTTTGTTGGCCATTACTTTATACCTTGAATAGTTTGAGATTGATGGTGTTGGCCCAAGAAGGTTAATTTCTAGCAAGAAAGATGACTTTATTGGCCTCATTGGGGGTAGGACATTAATTTGTCTACTTGACATATAAATACCAACATATATGCGCATGTTTGAAATATTCTCACTCATATATGATTAGTATATGACATCAAACAAAATTAAATACTATATATCTTTGATTTATTGTACAACATTGGACTAACAGATATAGATCCTCCGTTTTTTTCCCTGGACGATATAAGTCCTCCGTTTTGTGAGATATTTTGTTGAGTTTGGGCTTTTTTCCTTTCTTTTAACAAAAAAGAATTAATTAAAACCTATACGTACACCTTTATTACATGAGAGTTGAGAGTGAATAGGATGAGAGTGGACTGGATCCTTATCCAAATAGACACTAAAGAAAAGAATTTCCAGAGCATGTATGTGTGTGACCCCAAAAAGATAGCAAGAGATGATGGAGCCTGTCCATCATACTTGCATGTTCATTCTGATGAGAAGGAACAGAGAGAGCATGGAAAAAATATGACGAAGGACACAAAGGACGACATTGGATTGATTGATTTGAATGGACATGTGCCATCCACACAAAACATGTTCATTATTGGCCAAAGTAAACCTTATCTTCAAGCCGATGACCAACTGCCTAATAGCAAGCGTTTTGCACTCGAGTTGTAGATGTTCCAAGTTCGAGCCTAACATTAACATGGTTGTATGTGTGTTTATTGTGAACTGCCAATGGCCAAGGGACCACAAAAAATTAAGGAAACGGTTATTGATTTTTTTAAAGGTCTCTCATTTCTTGGAGATAGGAATGAATTGCAGAGCTGAAGAATAATGTTGGACAGCTGAAGCCAGATTGTAATGATGACCAAAAGAAGAAAGCTGGAAAAGTCAATTATGGCTGCACACATAATCTTCTTAATGTTAGGATGTGTGCAAATAATTTTTAAGATTTTAAACACGAAATTTTTTTTGGGTTTTTGTATTTTCTTACATTCTAGAAGGACATGTTTCTACAATTTTTCTAAACAAGGTTAACCTTAATGTTACACCAAACTTCCCAATAACTAACATACTGTCATTTGTAAAAGTTAAGGATCAAAGTCCCAAAAGAATATAAAAGTTTACCAGGAACTGCCTAAGTGTTAAGTTTTGAAAAATCAAGGGTCTATTTGATTATAAATATATTTTATTTCCAAAGTGTTGTCTAGGTCAAAGGATCAGCTCTATCAGCTTGACTGATTTTTGGCAAGTAGGATGCATATTAACTATTATGTAAGAGATAATCAGTGTGTTAAGCCCTATCAGTTAAAGGGACAATGCGTCATATCAGAAAAAAGGAAAGGAAAGGAAAACAATGGTTTTTATTAATTTGATCCCTTCAGATACCGAAACAGATTTTTATAGAAGTAATCATTGTCAAATGCATACGCTTGTTAATATTATAATTCTGGTAAAAAGATCAACAATAGTTCAGTATTCCAAGGAAAAAATTAAGGCCCATCTAACACTTGAAAGAGTAATTGAAAGTATTTGTTGGAGATATATGTTAATTAGTTTTTCAATAAACATTAATTCTTGACTAACAAAGATTTTTCATTTGCTTACTTAGATATGAAAAATCACATCTTTACCAAACTAGCTCCGGTTATCAGAAATTATGTTGTGCACAAGCCTTCTTTTCCACCTCTCCTTAATTAATTTGGAATTAAAACCTAGGGTTGGAAGAGAACTGGAAATTAACTTAACAATATGATGATCAGATATAACAATTAAGCGGATCCTCAATATAGAAACTGCATGTGATGTTGCCTCACAATGGCAGGTTCTGGCCAAAGAATCTTTTTTGAACTTTTTGATGAATAATAAGGTGATGTATAAGACAAACCATAGGTTTTGCAAAGGGGAAGTAAGTTTTATTTGTTATTTTCTAAATGTTCTCAGACAGCATCCTGTATAAATGTATACCCACAGAAACTTGCTGTGTATATAAAGTTTTGAAGTATCAAATCAATGGGCCATATCTTAACATAGATATTATGAAGTGGTTCTGAAAGAAACTTTAGGGGCCATCTAATCACATCATAACTGATAAAAAAAAGAGAATATATATAATAACACAACAAGATCTTGCTGTTAATTGAACTGTAGCACACACCTTTATGTCAAAAGCTAATTCAATAATTAGGGCAAAAAAAAATCCAAAAGATGAGCCAACAGGTCTGCCTTATGGTGCACCTACTAATTAATACACAGAACATGATGGATTGATCTAGTCAAGTTCTGATGTTATGGAGGAATAAGTGCTAAGGGAAGATCCAATGACAAAATCTGGTCACTTTATATGTAAAATTCGTAATGCTCTAATAACAGTGCTTATACGCATTTAGGCACACTATATATATTTTTCAAACTAAAAATTAAAATATTAGAATTAATTCTTAACATGAATAAAAACTTAATAGTCTCAATGTTGCATGAAGTTCACAAAAATTTCTGATAAAAAAGTACATATATAAAAGATTTTTATTTAAATGCCTCATGGTAAATTTATCAGAAAATACTTAAAATCTAAATATGCATCAACGACTGTTTCATAGCCATATATACATAAGCTAGAAATAATTTGGGCGCAAAACGGAAAAGCTTGTCCTTGTTATACCCAACAGAACCTGAAGTGGAAAAATGCTGAAAGAGTTGGGACAAAATTAATTTCTGCTTAAAAAAACGAAGAGTTTTCTTTTTCAATATTTGAGACCTAATGATCGGGTTGTGATATAAGAGGGAATTAATTATTGACCCACTAGACAGGGAATTGGTTCATCCCCTAAAACCCACAAATCGAGATGTCTCGGAAAATAGAGGAGGAACGAGAGAAACAGTGATCTGATATATATGGATCTGAGGTATAAAGGAACTGGCCTGGGAAACTAGGTATCTTGCAATCTCAACCACAAATAGGTGGGTTTCTTTCTTTTCTCTTTTCTGGTACACAGGAAAAAATTGAAGGAGTAGAAAAAGAAAGAAAGAAAGAAAAAAACCTATCCATAGAAATGAAAGCACCAAGAGCACAAGGAAGCAGGCATGACTTTGTAGCGTTTTGGGGTTTGTGGTCTCATAATCAAGCACTCTAACATACATGGCCTACAATATTCACCACTGCTTTCTTGTCACAGAGTTATCTCTCCTGCTTGAAAGCAACCCCAGAACGACCCTTTCTTTGCCATATATCATGTGGTCCTCATAATTATGCCATTCTTAAAGTGCTCGCAAGACTCACCTATAGCTACACAGAAGGGGGGGGCGTTGTAGGTGCATGTACTTGCAGATAAAATTAAGTGGCAAGAACGGCATGTATATATAAATGGAAAGAAAAAACTGAGAAAGAGGAAAGTTCAATTTGTTAGGTAATTCAGGAGCAGAGGGGGGGTTTCAAGGATAAATGGGGCTGTTCCTATTTTGAAATAAAGTAGATATAATTACTACGGGCTCATGAAATTGTCAAAACATTCTAATAATAAGTGATTAACTATTATTAATCTTTTCAAAATTTGTCATTACATGTTATTAATTTATTATGAAACTTTTTAGTGTTTTTCCCAATAAAATCAGTACAGGCCGCCATTCACCGGATGAGTAATCACATCTACAAATGCTCCGTGCTTGATTCACAATGAAAGAAAATAAATATATTTAGTTTCTAATCTAATAATGATAAGCATTTGACCCTACAAACACCAACGAAAAGCAGCACACAGCAAGAGCATTTTGAGCCATAAGGTAAAGGGATAAGCTTAGGCACGCATGGGAAGGGAAAAAAATACCAACAGGAAGATATTCTCAAATAGACATTGATGGATGGATACATAGAGATAAACAGATAAATAATTGGAACTTCTCTTTTTGGTGAAAATGACATATAGGAAAGGAACCCCAGTCAAAGGGAGCATTGCTTCTTCCCATGGCAGGCCTTCACAGTGGAAGCTCGTTGGACTGAAACAATTATTGAAGCCTTCTCTCTCCTCTCGTTAGGGCTAGTGAGGGACACGTGTAGGTAAAAACTGTGTACAGTTTGGCTTTCTTTTTAGCAACCAGTGAATTGGCTATAAAGAAGAAGAAGAAAATAAATTTGTGTTATGTGTATCTTCCCATAAAAAGTCATGCCATATGACGTCCCACGCCTTGCCATCCAAACCGCTTTCTGTGTGCGCGTCTCAGAAGAATGAACCGGACAGAGACAGGCAAGGCCAATGAGACACGACTAAGCAGCAAAATAAAGACCAGATCAAACTGATAAATATGTATAAATACAACGATAACTCCATATTATTTTATCTACTCTCCTCATCAATGAATGTATGATAGCATTCTTTGTACTTGTTTAAACTCATTTTCTCTTCAATAAAAATCACTTCAACTCTTCTTTCCAGTGTAAATAAACGTTAAAATTGCCACAGGAAATCTATGTTAGCCAAGAGATAACATAGATTTGCGCGTGAAGTGGCAACTACGGACCACGTGAAGTGGCAAAGATGAGAGGACATTATCTATCCACTGACTTCTCAAATCTCATAAAATGGTTCTAAAGAGAGCTTAACTTTTAGCTCGAAAGCTATTAAGAAAAAAGGTGGTTGGATTACGGGGCAATAATAAATTGCCGTTGTTGGATGCTGCCTCTTTAATCACCCACTACCATCTTTACTCTGTGCCCCCCTCTCTCTCTCTCTGTGGCTAGCTAAGATCATTATTCAACCCTCATGCCTGTGAGGTATTATTGTCTGTGTTGTCTTTCTCAAACTGTTGTACGTACTTCGCTTCAAGGAGCAGTTGTACAACACCTCTCTCTCTCACACAGCTACACACGAACACATATACGGTGGAGAATCATCATCAGTAGGTAAAAAGAACAGTAAGAAAATGGTTGTCTTTCTCAAACCGTATAGATCTTTGCTTTTTTATATATGCAGGTAGAGTTCTCTGGGGAGCATGCGAACTAAAATGAAGTGAAAAGGATCGATGGAAATTGCTGCTCTATTATGCTCCTTCACAAAACTGAACATGTCGTTCTCAAGCTTTATCTCTAGTCCCATTCGCAGAGTCTAGCTAGGGTTATGATCATCCAAGTGCAACAACAAATCTCAAAGTACCCAATAACCGATATGTTTCCTTCCAACCCTTTTCCCTTTGACAGCAACCTAAACTCCACGCAACAAGCAAGCCTTCTTCCTCCTCCTCCTCCTCTTCCTTTCTCCTTTCTTCACTTCCCTCCACCTCCTTCCTTTGAAGACAATGAAATATTCCTCCCTCAACAACCAAACCACCACCATCATGATGAACACCTCTTACTTCTTCATCATCATCAATCAGAACCTCTAGCTCAAGCAGCAGGCATGGAGGTTTCGAACAAGAATGAGCAGATCCGGGTAAGGAACAAGAGGATTTGCAAGAGAGATAGGCACAGCAAGATCAAGACGGCGAAAGGGCTAAGAGATCGGAGAATGAGACTTTCTTTGGAAGTAGCCAAGAGATTCTTTGGTCTTCAAGACATTCTAGGCTTCGACAAGGCCAGCAAAACCGTTGAGTGGCTGTTGAATCAAGCAAAGGACGAGATCAAACAGCTAGCAATGGACAAGAATTACAATAATAATTTCAGCGGTGGGGTGAAGAGTGCGTCTTCAACTTCAGAGTGTGAAGGAGTTTCAGGTTTGGACGAGGTGGCATTAAGTGGAATGAATCAAGAGCAAGAAGGAGATAAACGTTCCTTAATGGAGGTGAAGAGAAGGAGAAAAACCACAAGAAAGATCAGTGCACTATTAGTGGATCCTCTAATTACAAGAGAGTCAAGGGAAAAGGCGAGAGAGAGAGCAAGAGAGAGGACCAAGCAGAAGCAGAAGATGAGCATGAAGAGTCGCAAATTATTGCCAGAGGCTGGTGATGACACAGCAACCAACCATAATTGTAACCTCACTCAATTTGGTTCATGGAATCCGTTTGAAGAAACAGGAGAAAAAGTGAATGATTCCTCCTTGGAGCTCATGGCTAAGGCTGCTGAAGAAAATGAACTAAGTAATTCCCAGGCAAAGGAAGATGATGATTCCTTGGCGGTTAATATGGGAAAATGGAGCCCTTCCATGATGTTCAACTCATTGAACACTTCATCATCCACATTCATACAAGATGTAAGTTCGATCTATAACAGCAAATTTTCCACTACTAAACAAAGTACACCGATATACTAGAGCATCAATTTGAAGAATTTCAGCTATTATGTCTATCATTAACAATAAACTTTCATGCAATTAGTGATTGAATATTACTATTTTTAATAGCTCCATATGAAATTTATGTTTGCAGCATCATCAATTTACGGAGTTACAGTCCTTGGCGAAAATTTGGGAGGTCTACAACAATCATCACATGATCTGACGTATGATATATATTGGCTCATCCCCTTGCATCATCATTCTATCTTTGATGTATCAACTGATGATCAATGTTTGAAATGCAAAAACATGATGTGCTTTCTTTAATTACTTTCCTTTTGGCATGTAATGTAATAAGGCTTCTTCCATTTGCTAGCTTCTGATGGAAAACAATATATCTGGTAAATGATTGTATGCATCATCTCTCTGTGGAATTGTATAATAATGTAACTTTTAAATTTCGTTTCTGCTCTGACCCATCATATATGTTAGTGACACTATATATATATATATAGAGAGAGAGAGAGAGAGATTTCTCAAAATATTTATGCTTCTCTATCGAATTATCCCTTGGAAAATGGTTAGGGTTAGTCTGATGTATGTATGTTTTGTTGTCTTTGGATATAGCCTCTTAATTAGTGTATTCCAATGTGTGATTAACTCGGTTTGATTATCTTTACAGAAGTGATTGAATGGACACATATCCACTATATGTACCACTATGCTTATATCGACTTCCTCATTTTGATTTTTTCAAAACATGAATGATCAGCTTATCGGAACACATAGATTCTAGCAAGATAAATAAAACTAAAGCATGTGGAGGAAAGTTAATTAACTAATATTAAATAATATGATGCATATATACATCAAATCTGTAGTTTCAGCCTTTATTGACATGGGTAATTATTAAACCGACAGGCCTTAGAGGAACCAAGATATATATATATATATATATCTCAGTTCATATTATCAGGATGTTAATATTTGGTTGCATAACTGCATTTAGATTCTAGGAGCTACTTATCCCTCCCCTTTCCAAACTAAACTTCTAGAATGAAACACCTTATTTATTCGCTAGGCTGTGTAATAAATCCTATTTCTTTGAAGTTTACACCTTGTAAAGATATCAGTGTCCATGTATAAATTGAAGTCTAATTAAGTACTTACCTTATCTGTATCATTTGCTTAATTCGCTAGTCCATCAATTAATTACACTCGTAAAGATTTACTTCCAAGTCTTAGATGTAATGTAATAAAGGATATAGATGTTGAGCATGTCTTTCAAGAGCAAGACACACCCAGGAGCTCTCCAATGAGAAAAATTTTCTTCTCCATGATTACATCGGGATATATATTATTTTTAGTCATTAACATAAGATCGAACTTAAAAACATTGAGGACGTTAAATGAATTACTTAATTATAATATATTTTTCATGATCTTTTTGTAATATTTATGTGTATTAATATATTATATATAAATTTATAAATAAGATAAATCAGTTTAGAAAAAAAACAATAAATATAAATATGGTAAAGTAATTTATCTTTTTTAATCTCTCCAAAATCAATCAAATTATCTTATATTAACTACCGGAGTTAGTAGTTTTTACGAGTTGCATGTCTAAGCTTTGGAGCCAACATATCTTTCTTATTCATATGATATTTCTATGCATTGTTTCTGAATAAGCTTGTATTAATTATCCTCACACACAATGTCCACAGTGAAAAAGAATACGCTTAAAAACATAGAACTTTACGGGTAAAAGCTAAATAAACTCATCGAGTTGTTCATGATGCTTTGAAGGAGCAGTGTAATTTTTGTAATCGTTCTACCATATTTTCCCAGACTACGTTAAAATATGTTATCATGTAAACAAACTTTAGTTTTATTAGCAAAGAAAGAATTTTGTATGCAAATTCCTAGGAAAGTTCGGTTTATAAAACTGTTGCTTTAGGGAATTTTGTATGCACCAAGAAAACCATTAAGTTAGTATATAACCTATATTGTTGTAAAATTTAAAGTAATTTCTTTAATTTACAAAAATTGTCGTTTTGGGCTTGTCACAAACGAATTTGAAAATAATCAAATAACTTGGATTATATTGATGTAAAATTTGCACATATTTCACAAAACT
Organism: Vachellia collinsii; assembly: GCA_006871305.1. Lineage (NCBI taxonomy): Eukaryota > Viridiplantae > Streptophyta > Magnoliopsida > Fabales > Fabaceae > Vachellia > Vachellia collinsii. The sequence continues at coordinate 12,935 of QFDD01121259.1, forward strand.
ACCATTAATTTAAATAATACCTTTACATTAATAAAGGGTAAACCGATAAAAAAATAATCAAAACTTTAATCTATCGAAATCCTAATACAGACAAATATTTTAAAATTCACAAAAAAAAAAAAATCCAAACGAACAATTTTTTTGTGAATTGAAGAGAGTAATTTACTAAACTAACATTGAAAATTCCCTTAAATATACTATTTTTGTAGAAAAATACAATTCTTATTAATAGAAGAATTAACAAGAAGCTTGAAAATAAAGCAAATAGTTTTGGTAGCTATGGGATGCATTAATTGGTGATAAAACAAATTATAAAGGATATTTAATTTCTGTGATAAAAGCTACATGAAATAAACATTAAATGAGTTAACTAAATTTTACGTAAGCTATGATGACCATTAGTTTATAGAACTACTAAGAAATGCTAAAGGAAAGTTGCTTTGCTCGTTTGGAAAAAGAATTGGTTAGAGACTAGGCAAATAACTTCACTCGTTAGGAAAGTTGATTTAAGGAAGCTCTTAATGTTATTTTTATAAGCTTTTTCTGGCAACCAAGTATAAAATATAATGACACTCACCTTTATATATATATATATATGCACCATATCGAATATAGATTATGAGTTATAAAATTGAATTGTATCAAAACAAAGTTTAGAGCTACCAAAATTAAAGGAAGAACTTCATCCAGTGTAAAGTTAACTCTTGAGACATATTAATGCTGAATTTCTCGCATTTAAGTTTCAACTAGCATTGGCTACATTGTCAGTTGTCATCAGACAATATGATTCTCCCTCTTCTCAATTATCAGAAGTTATCGTTCATCAAAACCAGTTAGAAAATGACCGTATGTATATGTACAAAAATATAACACAGAAGATTCTATGTTGCAAACAAATAAAATCCTTCACAATATTGATACAACTAATTTAGAAAATAGAGGCAACGCATGCATTCTAAGAGAGTACCCTCTTCAATGGGATCCTGATCACCTATGTCCACCAAGTATATGATGACTACTAAGGCCAAAGAAGGTCTAGGACCCACAAATTAGTTCTAAATCAGATAATGACACAGAAGAATGAACAAAAATATGATTATTTCGAAGTTGAAACTTGTTAAGCTGATGATCGTGCCTGCTTGGTTCAAATGCTATAGTAATGTGTGATTTTAACTAATTGTACGTACGAAAGATATATATAAACCTGAAATAATCAAGTCTAGACAGCAGAAATCTGAAACAACAATTAAGGTTGCTTTAAACTGGTTCAGTGGTTTGAATGAACTGGTTCGATATTTAGGAAATATAATAAAAGGGGGGAAAGCAGACTCACCGTACTCAGAAAACACGTGTAGTTGTTTGTAGAAAGTGTGTCTCCGACAAGTTGCAATGTCCTCCACCACCTTTGAGTCAATTTCATCTTCCTTTCGAGATCCCTCCTCTTCAATTCTTGAAATTTTCTGATGATTTACACAAGACAATACTCGTTAAAGTGGGAACTGAACACATATATAGACACACACACACACACACACACACACATATATTCCACATTCAGTTGTGCAGTAGTTGAATTATAAAATATCGAATGTGTTCTGGTCCCAAGAAAAAGAAAAAATTAGGCTAGTCTATATATAGTCTAGGAGAGAGAGGTGAAGGCAGTTAACGGGTAGTTTTAAATTTTACTTCATTGGGTGTCCAAGCGTGTTGGGGGCGAGGGGTGTTGTGTTGTCTATGTCTGTATAGCGCTTATTGTCTAAATAAAGGATATATGAAAATTACAGCGTGCTTAAAGTAATCTTAGATACTTTATGAGAATTTGCATCTTTTATTTTTATCTATACTTCATCGTATTTTTTTTAACCTATTTAAGCACATATGACTAAAGTGTCTTATATAAGTTTATGTTTTTGATGCATTGCTTCAGTCAGATTCAAGGTCGTAGTGGGTCAATCTCATGGGATGGTTTAGCCCCACCTTTCAAATAAAAATTAAAAAGAAGGTTTATAACGGCGATTCACTTTGATAGACAATTGAATTATACTACGTGCGGCTTTGGCCCTTGATCTGCGGTGATGTCGTCATATATACAAGTTAAAACGTTAACTAGAGCAAATTGAAGTGCTTTATCGTTTGAAAAAAGATTACATGTTTGATGGATGGAAGTAAAAAGGTTTATTATGTATTTTACGGCTTGAAAGAAAACAGTAGCAAATCAACGTGGCTTGAGTGCAATGGAAATTGCTAGTCCTCACAAAGTGGTCAAATGCCGCGCCAATACAGCAAAACGCTTGGAAGTGTTGGGTTTTGGAAGGTAGCAATGCAAAAAGAGGATTGTGAAAAATGCCCGCTGATGATCATTTATCATGACAAGACTGTCAAGTCGAGGGCTTTGAATGCGTAATGCTAATCATTAATTCCAAGTGGTGATTTATCCTTTTTAAAAGGAAAGCAAAAATCTTTCATTTTAAGGGTTGCATTGCATGAGAGATGAAAAGAACATTAATGTCAGATGTAATCACTGAAGGTGAATCAGTCAATTATATAAATATGTCTACTTCATCGTCGAAGTGCGTGCAGGTGAATGGCTGTTCAGCTGCTGTTTCCCTTTCTCGTGATCAACTGAGAATGACTGAAGCAGGATCCTCTCCTCGGCAATGCCATGACAGTTCATTAATTATCGGTAATAAATTATCTATCTACGGGTTTATTTAATTTAACAATAAATTAATTAGTGCAGTTATGGCCCCTTACAGAAAGCGCAACGAATTGATTCCTGTTGCCACTTGCCATTACCCAAATCAGCACTCATCGAGGATCCTTATGAGACCAAAACCCAAATATACCAAAAATAGTCAATGGAGCCCAAAATTAGCTGCAAACACTAAAACCTAAGCACAAAATTACTGTTATTATTATATTATTCGGTGTGTATTGAGAATTTTTCGCCGCCACAGCCTCACAGTCGGTAAACATGCATAAAGAAGACAGTAGAAGAATATCTGGAAGTTTTGAATAGTGAGGAATTTCTGAGAATCGGTTTGGCAAGTAACGCTATTTTTGATTCCTTCTTCCTTTCTCCCACCCTTCAAGGGAATCTTTAAGGTCGATGCAGTGTGCTGGTTGCAGACTCCTGGGAAAGCGACCTAAAGGAGAACTACTTTTAAAGCCCAACGAATAACTACAGTCGTATAAATGTACCCTAGAAATTAATCAATTCCTTTCAAAAATATAAGAACCCTAACTAAATCCATGCTCAGACTCAGCTGACCAAATGAATATTTTTTGGCCAAAAAAAAAAAGGACTCGTACGCCGGCCCCTTTCCCAAAAAAAATAATAATTAATTTTATCTAAAGAAATAGAAAAAATCAGAGAGAAAGAAATCAGGAACAAAGGAAGGTACTACCCCTAGAATAGAACACCCTAGCGCTAGACAACAGAGAACCGCGAATCCAGCGAGTTTCAGCAAAGATAAGATAAAGCCCCTGTAGCAGCAGAGAAATTGATAATTGATATACCTAAATGGCTAAATATACAAATAAAATAAGATTCCAAAAGATGGAGAAACACAAGATATAATTCACCCTGGTGTGGGTGAAACTGTTTTCGAGTACACTTGATCCAATCTTTAGAACAGAAGAAGAATCGTTGGCAAAAAAAAAAAAACAAGAAGAAGAAGAAGAATCACTGAATGGTGGCAGAATGGAACATACCGTACAGCATAAACTTCTAGCGCAGCTAGCGAGATTAGTTTCTGTTTCACCGCTCAGTTCCAAAAAAAAAAAAAGCTAAACGATGATGGAGATCAAACCTGGAACTAGTTTTGCGGGGTTTCCATACACTTGGATTTGGAGAAAATTAAAAAGGAAAAGAATTTTGCAGGATAACAAAGCAGATCTAGAAACCAGATGCATAGGGAAGTCATAAAAGAGGGAGATCCTAACCAAGTAGCTGCCAGGTAGGATGGTGGAGAAGAAGCCCTAGGAATAGGACGGAAAGATGAACGACGAACAGTGAGTGAGATCAGATCAGAAACCCTAGACGGAGGAGAGGAGAGGGATAGTGGGGGCAAGGGTTCCTTTTGGCTGATTGGACTGTTGGTACAAAGTGGCCGTGATGTGGTGTAGCTGTCCCAGAGGCTGTGAGGTCCTCTCACACCGCACCCATAAGAAAACGACCCCAACTTTTGGGAATGGCCTTAACACCTTTATTATTATTATTATTATTATTATTATTATTAGGGCAACAAAAGTAATTGCATCATCAGTCAGAGAGTTGTTCCAGACTTCCATTTACTCACAGGCTGAACATTAACCCTGCTTAACGGTCCATTTAGGGGAGAAAGGGAAAATATGTTTATGGAACTGAATTTAATAAAGCCAGTGCACAAAATTACACCTCATATCATGAAACTCATAAATTATATAAATTGGAAATTGGAAATGATTTTACTAATAAATTATAAATATAAATTATTTGCACTATCTGTGTCCATCACTATTTCAAAAATTTCTCAATTATTTAATCATACTTGTACTATAAAGAATTTTATTCAAGAGACAACAAATATGAACGCACTTTTTGAAAAAAAAAAAAACCTCCAACCTTAATTCATCATACTATAAAATTATTTTAGAATTAAAATTTTTTGGCACTGTATAATTTTGAATTAAAAACAAATGCAATTAAGAAAAGGTAATAGGATTAGCAACCTGCATATTTTTTTAAGAAATATCAAAGTACTTCCTTTATTTATTTATTTTCTCATCCCTGGAGCAATTGAAATTTATGCACACGCCACGAAAATGACCTTATGATGTGAAGGTAAATTCTGTGCTCCAGTGCCAATTAATCAATCAGATGACAGCAAGGCACACGGTATCATCATTTAGAACTCATCATCCCATTATATTTTCCCCTTTCATGCAAACATCATCACCATCACTAGTATAAAGATCCTATCTGGGAATCCCTTGAAAAGCTGGGGAATGCATTGGGGAGAGGAGGAGTATTTAGAAAAGATGATGGACAAAATGCATTATGGGGGCAGGTTGTCTTATGGGGGCGAATGCATTCTTGAGAGGGGAAAATAAAATCCCATCTACCTTAAGTATATATCAAATAGCAACTTTAATATTATAAATCGTGAACTGAAAATTTCATATTATAATTTAAAGGTGAAAATTTCAAATCACAATCTAATATACTCCAAATTGAAATCTAGATATGTAAAGTTATGACTACCTTTTATCATTTTATTTTTTTCTAATTTTATCACAACATAAAATAAAATAATATATTATTTAATGAGATTCATTATATTTTAAATCGCTCTCTATTAAAAGTTTACGATGATTATCTAAACAAGCTTTTATTTTTTAAAATTCATTCTGAATAAAATTCATTCTTACGTGTTATGAAAAATCTTCGTATCTCAACTTCTCAAGTAAAGATCAATGGTAGCACCTTCTCTCACAGACTCACAGGACACAGCACAGACACACCCTGCTATATATAGATACACCTCTACCAACTAATTCCGCTTCAGTTGGAGGGAAGATGATATTGTAAGCGTCTCCAGGTTAATTTTTCACAACTTGTTAAGACCGATCAGAACCAAATTACGGAGAGAAAGGGGGTAAACATCGAGTATGTTCATGTACGCACCAACTATATAGCAATCAAATCTCAAGAAAGAAATTGCCAAGAAGCAAAAGTGTTTGCTCTTGTTTTGCAACAGAGAGAGATCAGTAAGAACTGACCTGAGAGAGGCTTTGAGCGATTTCTCTCTCTGTTCGTCGCACTTTCCTGCAAACTCCACACAAAAAAGAGCATATAATTCCAGCAGAGAGAAAACGGTCGAGCAGTTTGCGGCTGGGGACGACGTACGGGCGTAAAGAAGGAAACGATGAACGAAACTCAACGCCAAGTTTGTTATTTAATACTATGTTCAAAAATCAAACGAGGTTAAATGAATCGCATGAGTAAATTAAGCTTTTAGTCGAAGAGTTATAATTAAGCTGATTCAGCCGAAAATGGAAAAAGAAAAAAAGGATCGATCAACGGAAATTAGGGGAACGAATGAAAGATGTGGTACTTTTCGCTGTCTCTTGATTTGAGGAGCAGAAGTGAGGTAGGGTTTTGCAGAAGAAGAAGCAGCAGTGTTAGGCTTAGGTATAGAAACTGCTCTGCAACAATATTAATGGCGATGGATGGTTGGTGCGCCTTGGTCGTGAGGACGCTTGATTAACTGTGACTTGCAGTAACAGTGAAAATTGAGAAAGAGAGTCCGAATTGTATGGTAGTTACCTCGGCATGCGTGAGCAGCTTCTTCGCTCTCCTGCTTCACTAATCACTACTGCCTTTCAGACTTGGGATCGCAGAGATAAGAGCAAGCTTTAGAAGCCCACAGCAACAAGTAACAACCCCTTGCTTCTTTTGCATTGCCACATAAACCACACATGAATTGGCGCCCTTCTTCCCTCCATCCATATTCCATGCCCGTTTAAAAAAAAAAAAATCAAAAAACATAAATTACAATCAATGTGTGTTTATACTACTGAAAAGGGGACTTTGTCACAAAATCTCAAGTTTTTTTTTTTAATTTAATATCAAATGAAAGTGTTAACAGGGGAATAATGTCATTCTTCTTATTGACAACTATTGACCGTGAACATTAATTTATAAGATGCTACTGCTCATTTCTTAAAGCTTATTGAATTTTTTTTTTAAAAAAAACACTTTTGAATATTCATAACTCTTTTTTAAGATGAAAACGACTTTTAATCTTTAAAAATGTTTTTCGAAAAGTAAGAATAAAAGGTTGACTTGATAGGTGGATATTTTTTTTCTTTAAATGAGTAAAAACAATTCCATTAACTTAACTTTTTAAACAAAATTGAATATGTTGAATGTGTTACTAAGAGCAAAAAAAAGGGTTGCATGTCCTCAATGCATCAAAAGTTAACATAAGGTCAATGGCTCTGCAGCTTAATAATATGGATGCTCTCTTGTAAATGAGTAGTGGCTGGAAGTGTAACCCACCCCTTTTTTTTATACATTATTTGGTATCCACTGCCTTTTCTATACTATATTGTTAAGTATCTTAACAATCTATTAAGTCACTTTAATGTATGCCTCTAAACTCAAAATACACTTATAGTTACAGTTACATATCGAACTATATTTTTATATCGGTAGCGGAATTTAAATTACCAATTTCCGTGAACAATTCTTTAACGATGGCACCATACTTTGTTGGGAGGTAGGAAGACACTTATTCGCCAGCGTCTGCACACACTCCATGGCATGTGCCATGTGGGCGCATCTAATATCATAAAACGAATGTAACCCAGCGCCCAATGCCCGTGGCCCAACATGAGGGACCCTTATAAGTGGAATACATTTTGAGAATAGCTTTTTTCATTGGACTGAAAATATCTGTGAATATATTTTGGGGCAGTAAATAAAGACAGGTGAATACAGAATGGGACGGATACTTAGATAATTAATTTATAGATATTAAAATAATTTGTTAAATTAATTACTTGTGAAATACGTGAATTGATTTTAGTAAAATATTCTTTTTAGCCATTTATATTAAAAATTAGCCTCTCGATGAAAACATTTTTCAAATGCGTAATTAATAACAATAATTTAAGAATTATAAATTTGAAACATAAAGTAAAAAAAAAAAAAATCTCATTGCCTTATAATACAGTTACCGACTTCACTATAGTCACTAGCATTGCTTTCAGCATCAACCAGCATCCATAGTGTGACTGGCAATGTGTACAAGGCACAGTAACAAATTCACTCCTATGGCTAAGCTGTGATTATTAGTGATTTCGGCTTAATGCTAGCAAGTTTAAGCATATAATTCGAACTGAGCGGACAAGTAAACTCCTAACTAACTTCAATATTGGTTAGTATCTAGAAGGAATATTATTTTTGTTCAAATAGAGAATATAGTGGCCTTGTTTTTCATAGCGTTTAAAAAGTATATTTACGTAAAACAAAATAAAACACATATCACATATTAACGTTGTATAGTATAAGTTACATTAGAATATTAGTTTCTACCGGTAATCTTAACATACTTACAAACATGGAAGTTTGCATCGGATAAGACACATAATTGTAAATTTCCTTTATCCAAAGACATTATTAAGAAAAGCTCCTTTTCAGCCAAATAAAGTATTACTTTTAAATAAGATATAATTATTCAAGTAATTTAAATTATACAAATGTCCAAAAATAAGGTGTATATATAATTAAAAAATGAAAAATAAATAAATTAAAATTATGTATAAGAATAATAATATGTCCAAAATAAGTCCCCCTTTGGGCTAAAAAATTCTGAATTCTATTAACAATCCACTACAGAGAGTAAGTTTGGGTTTAGGGGAAAAAAGTAGTCTTTTCAAGATTCAAATTAGACAAGTGTTTGCATTTGTTACCTATGGTACTCGGAATATGTTCATTTTGAATAAAAAGATACCTATGCAAGATTTGACGTTGGAGGCATTTTGGAGAAAATATGGAAAGTGAGGGTGCGTGGCATTTTCGAATCGCGCGTACGGCATCTTCCCATATCAGTTGCTGAAGCAGACTGTAGTTTGAGTGCCTGTTGCTGTGTGGATACTTGTGTAACATGTCTCCCTCTTCCTTTATGCCTCTCACCATATCCTCCTCCTGGAACTATACCTTTTATAGGCTTTTACTTCTCCCTTTTCAGCACATAAATGGCCGCAATAATCACTCAACTCTGTCACGTGAGCAACTTGAGCCAATTCAATCCCCTCTTCTATTTCACTCCATTCTTCCATTTCCATTTCTTTAAATCAAAATGAATCTGTTTGTTTCCGAATATGCCCCAGAAACTGAAACTTGTGAGCTTATCTTTTCTACATCCAGCCAAAGTAATTAAATGTTCCAGATCTTTGAGCCCGATTCTCTGTCCTTCCCGCTCCACTACGCCTTAAACTCCAGTGTCGTTTATTTACTGAATCACATCATGAACGCAGTACGTCATGGAGGAAAACCAGGGAAAAAAAGGCAAGAGATAGGAATAATATAAGATGAGAACTGAGAGAGAAGCAGCATATTTATTTGTTCCAATTAATAGACTAAGCCATTCTGAAGGGCCCACTGAGCTTCAGGGCTCTAAATATTGATCTTTTTTACCCCTGAGGAATGGTTTTCAGGCCTAACGTATATACCATCCAAGGCAACACAGAACTGAGCTAGTAGTTGAGCTGAGACAGCACTCTAAGCTATGGTTAGTGGTCAGTACAACCCTATATTACAAACCCTATCATCTGGTGTTTTCAAGTCTGAGATCGGAGCTTTACCGCAAGAAGCGCTACATAAAGAACCAAGTGTTAAATCCCTTTTTCAGATATATGTTTTACGAAAGATAATTACTCTCAGTCAAAGGCAGATCTTAACCGTTGGCAGGGGAAAAAAAAGAAAAGCAGATCTTAACCACTGTGGATCAAGATCCATCATGATTTGTTAGCATCTTTATCACCATGCACAGGAAAAGTATCAGTTTTGATGTCCTCGGCCAATAAAATCAGCAAATCACCCACCATCTCCAAGAAAGAAAGTGGTGCAGGATACATTTCTCATGAATGAATTTGCTGTGATTCACATCAGAAGCCTAGGCCTACTCTGTTCAAAGTCGAAGGGCTAGGTTTAGGTTTCATTCTGATGACTCCCAATCTTCTAGATATCCCATGACCTGAAATGTTCAGTAAATGTCGTTCCAGATTCTTAATGGAGCTGCATGGATTGAATCAATAATTTCCATTATAAGAATCACTGTCACTAATTAGCAGGAAACTAATTATTCTTAAAACTAATGATGCTGCCTTGTTAAGTGATGTTACATAGATTCAAAATGTCATCACAAAGCAATGATTTGTGTGTGTGGAGGGGGAAAAAATTAAAGGTGAATAATGTGTATGGTAAATGCCCAAACAATGGTGAGCTACTATCACCATTAATATGAGGATTACTTTTTCCCATCTGGTTCTGGTTTTTAACCGCAAACCTGTTCTTTTCAAATTCTTCCACTCCCTCAAAAGTTATTGCAGACTATTCTCTTATTGGAAAGTATTGGGCTCGTAGGAGATTCAGGATTAAGGACCAAACAAAGAACAACTATTGGTTTGTAATTTTCAGATTTCAGCTCCATATGGATTGGGCTAAAGTTTGTGAATGAACCAACCACACTTGAATCGGCACTGACTGAGCGTCCAATTTAGGGCCAGTAAAACTGTGATCATCATGGGGAGGTAAAAATTCAATATGATTTCCTGGCTTCAAGTCTTTGACAGATCAAGATGTAATTTTTAGGGAGGTTTTCTTAGGAGGATGACCTTTGCTTTAAGAACTGATCATTCATATTCATCATACATTAAACATTAAAAATAGTACAGTCTATCTGAAACACTAAATTGCCTAATGTGTTTTTTTAAAACATTAAAAATAGTAATAAAAACAGCAGTCAGCCCTGACTCTGCTGGGAGTAAGAATGATAAGATATGAAATAACTTCTATGATCATTAGCAATTTAGCATAAGGGCAAGAATAAACATTAAGCAGAATTGTAACCCCAATAAGTCACCTACTTCTCATCATTCTGTTTCAAATTCAATTGACAATTTCCAATAATCTAGAGTCAATCTTATATTGGGAGAATATACACGAGTACGACGCATTCTATTAGTTTTGTTTCGGTTGACCTCCTATATTTGTGGTATTTTAAATATATATATTTGAGTTTACTATATACTAAGGTTTTTCTGTAAACAAATAAAGCATTGGTCAGAAGATGACATCAACCATCTTAGAATGCTTATGTTGAAGCAACTCGTTATATTTGCAGCTGCATGTTTAGATGTTAATTTAGTAAGTTACTTAGAAAGGGCAGCTAGAGAAGAACACCAACTGCAGAAATCTCTAAGTTCACCTGTCAGTCATGTGTCCTATCTCTTTCTTTTGCCTATTCTCTTTCGTGGCATGGAAGTTCAATGTACGAAGATGCTCCTGTATTTTTCTCTTTTTTTTTTTAAAAAAAAAAAGTTGAATCAATGTACTAGTGTAAGGCAAAGGGCCACAGAGAATACGCAAGTCCAAAGTGACCTTTATAAAAATAAAAAAAAAACTAAATAAAGCCCAGAAATCAAAAGCATCCATCAAACACGTGACTTTCAGATCCACAAATCTAAGACCCTTCTAACTGAAATATCCACACATTTGAATTTAATACATCATCTGGCGATGAAAATCCAACCTATATAATGCCCTAGCAGGTCAGTTAATGTATGGATTTGTTTACTATTCTATTAGTCACTTCAACATTCAGAATCACTATATTAGGAAAAAGGAAACGTTATTATTATTATTTTTTTTTGGGAAATGGATCCAAGCCTGTGCCTTCTCTATCGCTATCCAATAGTTAATATAACAAATATAACATTCTACTCCTTCACCTCATATATGTATAACATTCCAGAACCAACATGTCCCTGCTTGAGAGAATACTATTTTAACCTCAACTTGTTTCCACATGTCACCAATGATAACCCATAACTCTCAATAAAGGATGCTATTGTTTTCACTCAAGAGTGAGTCAATCTGTTGAGGTAATTTCTTCAAAATGAGTAGGATATTCCGGTGATCATGTGCAAATTTGGTGCAAAATCAGTTAAATATCTTCAATATGTCTACTGTACGTACAATTCTTGCGCTCAAAATATGCTAGTTCAATCTCAATCCCCCATGTTGGACAAGCTCACTACTCATCATGCATGGTCTCCTCGTAAACAATCTTCAGTTTTATAGGGAAAATGGAAGCTCATTCTCGCTAAATAACACCAGATAATTAAGGGACACGATCAAACACTTCTATATAGACTATATTTTTTGGCAAGCAATCCGCTATTAACACTAAAAGAGCATTTTTCATCACAGCATTGCTTGGGAAAGAAACTCTTCTGTTGTGAAATATGTTCGAGTAGAATACTCTTTAAGAAGAAAAAACAACTATTGATAGACAAAAGACATCAAATTGTACACAAGACAGGCATATTAATCAAGCTTCTGGGAGTGAGAGGTAAATATTTGGCTCTGTCCATTATAGTTTTCCCCGGGCCATAACTTCCCCGAAGTCTGCAGAACGAAGTATCAAGCTTGTGTTTACTTGTATATTTTCTGTGCACCTAAATAATCATTTTAGTCTTTTGTAATTACTTACCCTATTGGATCTTTCTTTCTCATGATCTCATCAGCAACCTCTATGTTAGTTTAGTAAAAAACATTGTAGTTTTGCTGATTAACTGAGAGCCTATAATTATTTCTCTGGTTATTGTTGAAAGCAGGACACTAAATTCATACACTTTGTGCTGCGGATTGTTGTTTATCCATACCTTGAAAATACTCTCTCTCTCTTTTTTTCTGACTCGAAGCTTCCATTTCCAGGACTTGAGTCTCACTACTACTCATGTCAAATTATCAAAGTCTGTAACATGCCTATTTTGGATATTATTGCTTGTCCTGTCTTTTCAAACTCTCTGTTCCTGTCCACTAACTTGAAGCTCTCTACTCTCAGAGGTAGAATGTTATGATTCTATGTACAGTTACCTGTACCTGTTTCCTTCATTTGTCATATGTTGTTTCTCATAGACCACAAAATCTATCAAAACGTGTAGTGCTGTAGTGCAGCAAAAGAGCAGAGAAGAGAACGTTAAGTGGCTCAGAGAAGAAGGTCAAGCAGCACAGGGATTCTTACTATTGTTTTAGATCATGAACAGGTCAAACAAATTCTCTGCTCTTCATTCTCAGAAATTTTTATGGTGTTTGTTGCAAATATTTGAAGTGATTAGACTTGTTTTCATGTACATTGCATGAAGTTTGGGTAATGAGTCGACTGCTCATAATTTGTGAATAGTGTGCGTTACTGTAAATTTTATTATGTCTATTGGCATATTGATGAGATACAGACCACATCTTATAAAGTTGAAAGATGAATTGGTGAACGAGAAGACCATGCAGAATATATACGCCCAAGCCCCAAGCTATAAAAATATGTAAGCTTCAACATATTGAACTGTGGTTAATGTTCTTTGAAGATGAGGACCCCATTGCGGAAGTTCTAATGGGAGACATGGAGATGGTAGGTGATAGGATACAAAGTTAACAGACTTGATACAAAACATAGACGGCTCTTTTCTAATTATGATTTTACCATGCGAAACCTTTCGATTAATAATTTATCTAAAGATTTACTTGTTGATAAAATATAATGGCATCATGTGATTGTAGCTGACCCCACCTTATGGAACAAGACCTGCAGTTGTTATTGTATGATTTTATCTTGCCTTTTGTCTTTATTTTTGTTTGATGGACTTCATACACATGCAGTAGATAATCAGTACTCATCATTATGTTCACATTTTTTTTTGGTGACTCATTGTGGTTGGATTTGTTACTGTGAGCCTGGAAACTTGTTATTAACCAAGATACCTTTTTGCCCTAGAGGAATAGTTGCCTTATGATTTTGTCATGGGATTAGGTCATACATTTAATAAGTTAGGAGGAAAACGTGAATTGTTTGTTACATAAACTATCTGTAGTACATGTTTCATTCCACCTCATTAGAATTGTCACAAGTCACCATCACTTCATTGATTGAAAACATTAGTCTTGATCATTAAGATAACAGCTGGAGCAACAATTAATTTGATATTCTGATAATGTAAATTATTAATCTTCTTGGAAGAAGGCGGTGTGGCCAAGACTGCTTACACTTTCTCACATATTTTATATTCAAATTTTAAATACATCAGAACATATTTGCATAGAACATCTGAATCGATTATTAGCTCCCTTCATTGTTATGAAATCACAGTATATGCATACAATTTTACCCCCAAGACTGACAAAAAAAAAAAAGAATGCAATGGGCAATGGGGTATGGTATCATTCAGCAGCCTGCTTAACAGCTTTATGTTGATTTTGCATTGGATTACTTATGAAGTGATACTTGTTGAAGTTGTTTTCATGAGCCTCGGGAGGAAGGTTCTCCCAAGTCTTTTGTTAGAAGGTGAGAGGCTACCACCACCAAGTGATGAGAGTCTTCAATCCTCACATAAATTGTAATTGGAAACCTGGTGGATCTTGTAAGTTGTAACAAGCACAAGCCCCTGTAAGAATCACATCCCAAAATCTAACTGTTAGAATTAGAAAACCCAAAACCTTGTAAGACCCTTCAAATCAAAATCCAAAATCTAGTTGTTAAAGTTGGGAAACCCAAAGCCTTATAAAATTCTTTTATAAGATAACCATTCCGATGTGAAACTCATGATAGATCTCCATCTTTCAAACTTTTGGAGTGAAAACTAGTCAATTATGCTCGTGATTGGTACTCTTTAGTCGGTACGCTTCAGATGCAATAACAGTAGAGGTTTGGATCCAGCTGCTTTAGTTGTACCTCATTCAAACATGAAACAGGATACTTCAAAAAAAAAAGGTTTTATTGTATCTAATGGGTTTGTGTTCATATCAAAGACAATCACAAACATTTTAAATAATTACTAAAACATCTCACATGCTGTTTGTTTCGCCTTATCTATATCATGTTCCTCGTGAAAGATTATGGCTTCGTCCAAGTGGAGTGGAAAATGATTAGATTTGTGTTACATGAGTTTGTGGTATAACCTGTTGAAAACTTGCAGCCAATCAAAACCACGGGGGAAGGAAGGCTCTTGTAAAGGTTATATATGCACTTATGCTGTACAGTGTATGAGAATATTTTAGTGTGATCTGAATGATTATGTTTGTACATCTGAAGTTTGTGGGATAAACTGTAGAGAACTTGCAGCCAATCAACCAGTGGGGAAAGAAAGAAAGAAAGACTCTTTTTGGTGGTTATGCTGCACTAACTAGGGTGGATGGTGGGTGTGTTCATGGTTTAAATTTTAAAGAAATGAATTGAATTGGTCTCCAGAGAAGAAGAAGAAAAAAGAAAAGGAAAAAAGGAAGAGAAAAATTGTTTGTGGTTGACTTTTAATTATGAGTTGGTAATAATCTATTTTCATGATACTGTATAGCCAACAACTCCATTTGAAACTTTACAATTTGCATGACAGGACTCAAATCAAAGGAGTGTCAAGAAGTGGTGCTAATAATTTTATTGTGATATCACTATTCACAAATGGTTTTAAACACATCATTGTGGGGCATTTGCGCCCACCAATAGAGAAAATGGTGCCCATGAACTATGTATATATCTGCTTCTGCAATATATACCCCACTCACACTATGCCTTACTATTTTGCAAAAGCCATTGAAAGTCCTTGTCCATTATTTCCCTTGATGTGGAAAGAAAAAAGGTAAAAAAAGTCAGAAAATGAGCCTGTTACTAAAACACTTTTCATGTTTTTAAGTTTCAACGTTAGAGACTTTTACTGTAGCTATGTAAGTTATCAGTTCATTCTAAAAAATTCATTGGTGATATTCCATGGCACATTCTCATTCACTCCAAACTTTCTTGTCAACACGTTGTGTGATACCAAACTGACTTTTCTATCATGAAAAGCCAATTTAGCCTAACATGTTATATTTATGATAACTTATGAGAAAATGAGTTTCCGAGTCAAAAGTCAAGTTAAAGTTAAGATAACCTTTTCTGTTTCTTGGCTTTACTTTAGATTTAAACCTTTTTAAACTGATTTTTTTATAAGATTCTATTTGAATATAAGTCATATTAAATCAACTAGCTTTTACCTCAACTTCAATATGCAAAAATCAGTTGGACAAAAAAGTCATTTTTGATAACTTCAATCCAAATAAGCCCTTTTGAGGGCACTCCAACCTGTAATTGATCAAAAAGACGATTCCTTCAACAGTAATAACCTACCATTTGGATTTTTTGCAAGGTAAGAGTTTTCTCTGTTTCTTCTTTTCTTTTCTGGTAAAGATAGATTGGAATATATCATACCCTCTACTATACATCTGGAGAGAAACTTGTGTTTTGGAGATGTACTCTACATAGGCAGCATGCTTCCGTTATTCAATCGTCACACAAGTCAGAAACTGATTAATAAATAATTAAAAATATTAAGCCAGTCAGAAACCTACCTTTACAAGGTACTCTATCCCATATAGGAACAGCTAGGTTTCATTTCATATACATTCAATCTTACGCGTGAATCAAAGCAAAGGGTGGAAAATTATGAACCTATTTTATTCCAAACCAAGACTGTGAAAGAGTGTAACTGAAGAAACTTAATAGTGTTTTTCTCCTATGCAACTTTAACAAGTTCCAATGTGTGTGAATTGGCAAGTTCTGTGCTGGTAGTTTAGATAATACTAATAGGGATCATCGCATTAATTTGACATTTGATGCTTATTCAATGCCAGCTTCATAATGCCAAGTCAAACCCAATACTTAATGGTATTGTAAATATGAACACAAAAAAGAATAATAATTTCATCATTAATATTAAATTAGCATGTAGTAAAGTCGGTCAATATATTTCTAAAACGATATATCAAAAGTCAAATACTTGGCCAGCTTCTAATCTTTATGCCGATTAATAATACAAATATCATAACGTGCGTTTGTAGTTTGCACAGAAAATCTCATGAAGAATTCTAACAAAGAACCAAGTCCAAAAAAAGCGCCAACTTTTCCTGCTTCTTTCTTCGCCCTGCTTAATAACTTCGACGCAGATTTCATAATAGAAGGGATCAGAAACTCTCAAAGATATTATAGTAATTCTTAAACTTGACATTTCATGAAGATCCCCACCGAATTCTACTGAAGGAAAAACTAAAGTACCTTTTCAAGAGAGACTTGTCCCCTAGCTTCATTTTTGGTACGCCACCCATAGAAGAAAGACTCGTCCACAACATCAAACAGGTCAAAGAAATTAAAAGCTTCATATTCACTGAAAACAATACATATCAAATCTGAAAAATACACATGCCTAGCTCTTCACACTATACAAGTAACTTGATGATTCAATCAACCCCCCGTGAAGAAAAGACTTTATGGTTATTCAAAGAAAAACACTAGTACACCTAATACTGGACTTTGCTGGCTTAACGACTTGAATTCAATTGCTCAACCTTGTACTAGCTGTGTAATTAGATTATTAATTGGCAATACATACATACATACATATATAATAATAATTATAATTTGTAAGAGGGACGTGACCACAATGCCTTGTCCTGGCCTTAAGCGAGTCATGCTCAGAAGCATTATATAATACAAGTCTTGACAATCTGCTCTTTATGACCATTTGGTTCCTTGAACGCAAAGGAAGCTTCATTGGAAGAAGAATGCTCGACAATTCGTGCCTCCCCTCCGCATCTCTCTCACTCTCTCCCCCCCTCTCCGTGATTAAATAAAGAACCAGAAAGAGAATCAAATTTTGCTGCAGACTTTCATATACCAGCTGCCTATTAATTTCTGAGTTTGTGGAAGCATAAATCTTAATCTTTTCTCTTCTCTCTTATTAGGAGCCTCTTTTTTTATTCTCCAATCTCCATGCAATCCTTGTTTCTTTCTCTTTGTCCTCGTCTCATGCATTGCCCTTCTTCTTCTTCTTCATCATCAGTATGACCACGATCCTCGGATTCCGACATGTGTTCACTTCAATTCTTTGGCTTTTCCTGGTTCTGATCATCTTCCATGGCTGGCTCATCACTTTCGCTCCCTCCAACGTTGGTGTCGTTGACGGCGGCGACATCAGTTCCAACCGGTTATTCTCTGTTCTGAATAGGAATAGGAAACTCTTAGCCTCCAAATTTGACTTCACCCCGTTGCTTCATCGCCAACTCCGGCAGCAGCACCACCGTGGCCGCCACCGCCGCCACGTGAGGAGTCATCACACTACGGCGCAGCATCCCCCACCGGCGGCAGAAGGACAGATTGATCCGCGTTATGGTGTCGATAAACGCCTTGTGCCTACCGGTCCAAACCCGTTACACCATTAATGAAGGTTCAAGTTATATATCTACCTCCATTTCTGATTCTCCTTCTCCTTCTCCTTCTTCTTCATGTAATTTTGTGTATTCATTAACAGAGAAAATCATGTAGCAATAATTTGTGAAATATATACATACGTTTACTCCTTAAATTACGTTCTTTACAGAGATTAACAACAAAGTATTTCTCTCATATAAATGAATTCTCCTTCGTTTCCGTTAATGTATGGTTATGTAAAGTATAAAGAGTCCAAATTTTCCGGTAAAACACTACGATCAAGAAGTTTTTTTTTTTTAAATTTCTGTTCTTTTGTGATCATATAGGCAAGGAACACTATGTATTTATTAATATACTAATGAGGAGATTAAATATGTAATATTGTTAGGGAAATAATATATATTATATTAGAGGGATGAATTAATTAGGAGTAGTTGTGAGGGCACGGCACGGCACATCACAGGGGCGATTAGCAAAATAACAAGAAATGTGAAGGAGACAGGCCAATTTGGTAGGGATTTAATTGAGAAAAAGAAATTATTAAATTCGTGGTTATGAATGTATAGTCCCAATGACATTACTTTAAAAGGGGTTGACTTTAAAGAAACCTGGATCAATGAAACACGCATTACACATAGGATGCTCACGTGGGGTCTTTGCTGTAATTGTTTTTTATTTTCGTTATTGCATTATTTTCCTCATCTGGTGGGATTTTCTTCTTTGCAACCAGAACAGTTTTTATTTTATTGTTATCATTATTATTATTCCTTTTTTTTTTTTGGGGAGGGGGGGACTTTTAGGGCTGGATTGCTTAAGTTGTGCTTCAAGTTTTCAAACATGGGTGGGTATTGGTTTAATGGAGTTTAACCACTTGCTTTTCCCAATGCGTATGGCTGCAACATGTGGCTGAAGCTTGTTGGAGATGAAGCAACTCATCGCACTATCTTTCACTTTTCCCTATCACGTCAAAATTTGAAACCTTTGATCTTTTTGGTGGAGCAGTTATATGTGTGGTTTCTAACCTTAGACTCTTTTGATTTGATTGGAATGATTCACATTTTGACACAATGCGCTTCTCTGAAACCTTTCATAAACGTATGGCAGTAAATTCAAACATAAACGTATGGTAGTAAATTCAAACGTTGTAGATGCAATAGATGCATGAGTTATAACCAAAAATAAATAAATAAATAAAAATAAATGTTTAATTAGCGGATGAGCTTCATGTTGCTGGACTACAAAGCTCAAGCTATAAAAAGTGAATTATATGTCTATCTTAAAAAATTATATATTGCTACCAAAAAAAAAGATTATATGTTATAATCTTTCATAGATTTTTTAACATGTCAATTACTTTTATACGATCTGTAAACCGATATTGATATAATGATATATATAAATATATTATAATTTATTTATTTAAGTTTTTCAATATTTTAAAAAAAAAATCAACCACTCTTAAATTAGGGATACGAGGGAGTATTTAAAAACAAAAATAAACACATGCTTGATATGAGTATGTACAGAGAATTAATTTTTTTTTTGTAACGTTTTCTAGATAGAGATGGGGTGTCGAGACTATTCTCTGCCCTTAACTATTTGGTTGACTTTATGATGAGGTTTTGTGGAAACTGGGGAGTGGATAGATGCACTCCCCTTTGCGAGTGGACCGTGTCACACTCCACACCACATCTCTCAAAAAAAATTTAAAAAATAAAATTAATTAGAGCATCCTTCAATCTCCGCCTGCATAAATTGAAATTCAAATCTTCCTCCCGAAAATGAAAAAGCTTTTGATAGAGAAGAGAAATATATCCCATAAATATGCACTCACACATGTGATTAAGAGTTACCTCCAGCTTGACTGGAAAATGAGAAGATGGCCGAGAAACGGAGTTTGTTGGACGACAAATCTTTGAGTGCCATGTCTTCAACCGTGACTTTTCCTTTTTCTAAGTAAAAGTATTCTTCAATTGAAAACGGTCTTCCACATGGGATTTGATTTGTCACATAATGATAAATTAAACATTTTCATTGGATCCAACCCATTATTACTCTTCATCCATGAATTTTAATATGATTTTAGTACCCCCTTCTCCCCCAAAATCGACCGATCAAAGACATGGGTTCTGTTTGGCAAAACTTTTTGGGTAGGAATAATGTGTTCCAATGGAGTAAAATGTATTCAATCCAAAATAATCTGTTTGGCTATGCCATTTTTTTGTCATAAGGGGCTGTAATGAATTTTTGCCAAAAATGCATTTCACCCCAAATGCATTCCAAGATCCTCTTTTGGAAGTACTCAATTTACTCTTCACTCTCCATATCCTCCTCTTCTCTTGATGGATGGGTTCCAGTTTTGCTTTGAACCAAAACTAGCGCCCATCATCACTGAATATGCACCAATTTTGTTTTTATCATTTTATTTTTCCATGACACTATATAAAATAATATATGTGTGTGTGTGGATATGTGTTATTTAATCAGATTTATACCCTTTTAGGTCATTTTTCACTAAAATTTACTTCTTAAAAATTTTATCCAAATGAGTTTTTCTTTTCACAACAAGTTATTTTTTTTTGCTTCCCAAGTCATTTATAATTACATCACATCTTCTAATTTTTACTTTATTTACATTTTTCAAAAGTTATTTTATCAAAAAAATTATTTATGCCACTGTTTATCCAAACGGGCTATACTCTTTTTTTTCCTTTTTCATTTTTTCCCACCACTGGAGTAGGTTGAGCAAAGCAAGCCTCTTTTATATTATGGGCTCATCATTCCGGAGGCCCAAATAATCAGATGGGCCCACTAATTATAAGGAAACCAATACTTGGATCCATTAAGCATGAGTAAATCAGTAATAGAACAATTCCATCAACAAGACATTTAATATTTACAATAACATTATTATTTAATGAGTTTGTATTTAAATCAATTTTAATAATAATGACGAGAAATTTCGGGCAAACATTTTTATTATTATTTCTTGCTTCAAGAATTTAATATTTTCTAAACTAATCAGCGTAAAGAAACAGATCTGTAGACTATTTTGTTATTTTTTTGGCTTCAAGAAATTGAGAAATGAGAATAATTGTAAACTATGCGAACTCTATAAATAATTTCATTCCCACGCATCAATCTCCTTTCAAACATATAAATGGAAATAATTTAATTTAGGAATATATGATGTTGGTCGGTCCGATTTCAAGCTAGTGGATGATTATGGCAATTAGGGAATTGTACTAAACTTTAACCAGAATATCAATTTAGAGATTGTAATGAGTTTAAATCAATCGAATATATTATAATGTAAATGGCAATTCTGCCATCAGGGACTGCGACTGAAACCCAGACTATTTTTCCTTTGTACATGTTTTTGGCAAGGACAAGAATGTATGTTAGAACAAATATCAACATTTATCAATTATATGGAAATTTTAAATTTTACATTTCAAACTTTATTCAACGTTCATTTCCTTAACTTAAAACTTTAAAATTGATTAGTTGAAATTTATTACATGATTGATATGGTGAGATTACGAATAACAACGGTGAAGAGATTTCATCACTTCAGATAAGAAAGTTTGAGGCTTTTTTATTCACAAACGAAGACAATGAAATAGGAAATAATTTTTATCATCTTTATAATGAATTTATACATAAATAAAAATTTATGGCTTTATGAAAATATATAAATATGAAAGAAAGGTTTAATTTGATCGACACCGCAGTGACTGCCCGAGTGCTGTCTGACTCGTTCCTGACTCACTTAATGGCCTATCGATTTCGATCACACAACTCACCTCCTTTTCCCGACGAATCCCAGCCCACGGCATCCCAGGAACATGACGTACCAAGAAAGCCAGAGAAGCCCGTCCCGCCTTCGCCTGATCAAACCTGCATCATCCAAATCCCTAGGGACCAAGTCATCCGCGTTCCTCCATCAGATAATGCCCGACTGATGGAACAGTACGCTCGTCCGAAGAACCGCCGGAGTCGTTGCTGCTGCTGCGTCTGCTGGCTGATCAGCCTTATTCTCATCACAGTCGCCGCCGTCGCCGGCATTGTCTACCTCCTGCATCGTCTTAAACCGCCTCTTTATACAGTTGACCGCATTTCTGTTCACGGAATGAATCTCACTTCCGCAGAGCCACGAGACATCTCGCCCGAGTTTGACATAGCCCTTCGCGCCAAAAACCTTAACAGTGTCTTTGGGATCTCCTACCAGAAAGATAGCTACGTGAATGTGTACTATAAGGAGCTTAGGCTAGGTAAGGGCGCGTTTCCCGCGCTTTTCCAACCGTCAAACAATGTGACGGTGTTTCAAACAGCGTTAAATGGGTCTAGCCTTGAGCTAAAGAGTACGGACGCGAAGGCGTTAGTGCACGCGCAGAACGAACGGAGTGTGCCGTTAACGTTGAAGCTGAATGCGCGTGTGAAGTTGAAGGTGGGGCCCGCTGAGACTTGGAAGATGACCGTTAAAGCTGACTGCCATATAACGGTGGATAATCTAACGGCGCATGCTAACGTCGTCTCAAGCTATTGTCCCAACGGTGTTATCCTCTGGGGTTGATCTTTGGTGTTTGGGTATTATAATTTTAATTTTTTGTTCGCAGTTTAATCTAATCAATATTTATTTTATCATCAAAGGAGAATCTAATCAATATTCGTTGTTTTCAAATTTACAATTTCGTGGTCAACCAGATTAAAATTGCTAAGGGGCTATATATATAAATAGGTTAATGTGCAAAATTGCCGGGAAGTTTTCTTTTTAGGTATAATATTACCTGAAAATTTTTTTAGATACAATGTTATTCTTTAAGTTGCAGAATGAAGCAATATTACTCTATTCTATTAAAAAACTAACATTGAGGATTAATAAGAAATTTTGAAACTTGTAGGTGATATTGTTTTTAGAAAAAACTTTTAGGATAAATTTATACATTAATCTATATATAAAAATTTATATTGATACTGGCTGTGCTATTATTAACATAAATCGAAATTTAGTTGGATCAGATCCCAGATGAAAATTACTTCTTTTAAATTCATCGATTGCATTCAAGTAATCATATTTAACGGTAATAGCGTTTTCAATATACCTAGACAGTAATATAAATCTTGATTTTTTTTTAAATAGAACAATATCATTCACGTTGAAATAAGCATATAAAAGGCTAACCATCAATATCTATCTTACTTTATGCTATAGGTAATGCATGTAACGAAAAAAAATGGTTTAGTTATGTTGTATTTCTCCTAATCCAAGATAAGTCAAGTGAAACTATCCGATCTAAAATTTTGCATTAAACAACCAAAGTTAAAACATCACCATGCCGAAGTCATTAATTCCTCACTTTAATCACTTTTTGCTTTTTTTTGTTTGAAGGTGCCAATTAATTATTTTCTTTTATTCTTATGGTTCATTTTCATAATAGGGCAAATTGTTGATCCGAAGGGGCAATCACAGCTGCTTCCTGTTTCTCAATTGATATTGGTGATTAAACCTCTTGATTTGTGTGTGTGTGTGTATTAAAAAATCCCTTAATGGAATTATACAATATAAATCATTTTAAAGTCCTATATTTGTATATAAACAAAATTTATATGTGATTTTAAATTATATACGATTTGAGTTGACATTTATTAAAACCAATTCATCTACACTTCACCGACAAAAAAAAAAAAATCGTCGTAAGCGATAAGATCATTTACAATTTTTTTGCCAACAAGATAAGACCATTAATATATTCCCGTTACCATTAGTATATAAAAGATAAAATATTGCAAATTCTTGTATATCAATTTAGTGCAATAACGTGTGAATTAAAAGAAAGTGACAGTGGCCAAAAACAGAAAAAAGGAAAAAGGAAGAAAGAAAGTGACATTAAATATGTAGTGCCAATAATACACAATCTAAAAGATGTCTCACCTAATTGTTAGTTGAACCATGCACCGTTCCAGGCCATTAGATAAAGGCCACTTCATTAAAACCAATTTCAATGCAATGCGATGAAGAAGTTTATTGATGTAATTAATATTATATACGATTGAAAATTAAATGAGATTGACACGTACCACTAACAACATATATGAGCTTAGCAACAAGAAAACAATAATGGTAGGTTTTGATTAGGATCAAGGATTATGACAACATATATTTAATTTAAAGCTTATCAAAATATAGCCACTAATATATCACGGAGAAATACTTACATACTCCCGGAGTGCCACGTCATTCATACTCTGTCCAATGAAAATGTTCCAAATGTCCTCTATTATGGATATCGTACCCCATAAATTTCTCTTAATTATTCCTCTTTTTCTATAATAGACATCTATTGTAATGAATTATGGAAAAATGAAAATAATCAAGAGAAATTTATGAGATATGGGATCACAATAAATGACATTTGGAATATTTTCATTGGACAGAGCATGGATGACATGGCACTCTGGGAGTATGTAAGTATTTCTCATATATCACGTCTTCTATTTTAGCATTGTAAATGAGGAAAAGATTGATCCACTTTAACTACCACATTGATGCAAAATCAAAGGTGAAGATGATTGCAGTATAAATAATTCGGTCTATGAGTTTCCCTTGTTAAGAAAATTAAGTGGGTGATTAATATCTATTTAATAAATATTTACCTACATTCAGAGTGCCACATCATCATACATACATTCTCCGATTAAAATATTTCAATTATTTTTTATGGATTTCACGTTCCACAAGAAAGATAGATAAAACATTTTTTAAAGGGTACGGATAATATGGCACTCTAAAAGTACGTGAGTGCATCTAATTATGAAGGATAGTAGCAAGAGTTGAGATGACAGACAATATACTGTTTTAACAAATTTAAAAGTTAAGGATTTGGCATTAATTAAAATTTGACGCTCCAATTTAGAGAATTTACAACTCATGTTCTAACATTTAACTTGAAGGTATAGTATAAACCGCAAATTGTCCCGTTGGTAGCACTACTTGTCACGGCTGGATAAAGTATCGGAATCAAACTCGACGTTGATATATTTGTCTGTAATAAAAAATTATGAAAGTATTAAAAAGGGTAGTATCAAACACCATGGCATTATTTTTTAGTATCATCCAAAATCATAATTTTATTTATGCTACATTGATAATCATGATGCGATTTTGTGGTTCATCTAACATCCTTTGATGTTAATTTTCAGTTTTATCAAGTAGTCTCATGTTATTTATAGTTTAGAATACCTGATGAGCTATAAATAAAAATAGAATGATGAAAACACCGAAAAATAACATCACGATGTTCCATATACCATTGATAACAATGCTATGGTACTAGGTGCAACTAATGGATAACATGAAAGTGCCCAATACAATGTTACCCTGTTAAAAATTGTCTTCCTCGTATGCATAGGAATCAGACAATAACTCCCCAAAAATTCGGCACTCAGCTATGAGTGATTTACTACTTATGTTGATGTATTTAACGTGCAAAGACCAAAGCGTTTGAATTAAAATGCATCAACCTGTTGGTGTTAAGATTGGTCTCAAACTATTTATTTCATCAATGATATGGTAGGCACAGTACGCAGATGATCAGAAAATAATTCTTTTAATAAGTCAAAATACGTATATTATACACAACTAATTCAGTTAATTTTTTAACATTTATAAATGAATTATTTAGCTTTTATACTGAGTGCTAGACGGACATGTAATATTTTTTTTAAAAAAAAATGACACTGGTATTAGGAAAGCTGTGGTTGTTTTTTTTTTTGACAAATGGGAAGCATGGTTCGAAATGTTGAAAATGGTTGCAACTTGAGGGGAGGGCCCTACGGATGACGCCCATTCAATCCTCCTTGACATGCCAAGTGGCCCCACTTGGCAAGATTACCGAACAACGACCTAGACTGTCACCCCCATCGAGATTTATTTTTATTTTTTTGTTCTCCGTCATTACATTTTAAAATATTTATTTTTTGGAATTCTGAAAAAAAAAATGTATGTAAATTATAAATGTTGAGAGAATAAATATGAAAATGATTGCTTAATTAAAGTCGACTCCTAACTAATATTTCTAACATTTATTATGCAACTTCAAAAATTTTCAATTCAAAATTAAAAAAAAATTATAATATTGAAGTAGTTTGAATATTGTTAAAGTTTAGAATGGGTTAATACTATTTATTTTTATTTTTTATTTTTGATTTGGGTTTAAACATGTTAAAATTGACATGTGAATGGAATGAGAAAAACATTGAATGATGGAGTGTAAATTCGTATGAGTTTTAAGTTGTGTGTTGGTAAAGATCTAAAATATTAATTGGATCAATTAAACGACAAACCAAAACAATTTAAAATGTTGACTCATGGTCAAGTTCTAACTTTTGGAAGTTAAAAACTTATTCTCAAATTTATAAATTTTGGTTTCCATAGTTTTTTTTAAAATTATTTATCTCATTAATGAAGAGAATATTTTGGTGAGCCTGGAGAAGAATTTGCCACCTGAGAGCCATACTTATCAACTGGGATTGCCCTCGCGCACTGATCGTGGCCCCAATGGCGACACGTGTAATCCATGATTGATTGTTCTGATTTGATTTCCACCTTCCCATCCAAACACACTTTTGATCTCTCCCTCTGCATCACATTTCCACTCACACTCACTCCAAACACAAGTTATTTCTTAATCACTCCTAATTGGAATTGGAATGCGCTACTCCCCAACCTCACTACCCACACGAAACTCCACCCACCCACCCCACAACCGTCTCTGCCCAAGCGTTCCCCACACAACTACTGCCCAAGACAAAGACAAACTCCATTTCGCATGTTTATTTTGAAGATATAAGTTATATTAAAAAAGTAGTTTCCGTCACCAATCCAAATATACACTGTACAATTATCCTTAAGAGATTGCTCCATTTACAATGTAATATAATATGATACTAGATTAACTTTTAGAGAGAGACCATTGGGGCAAAAAAACCAAAATAAGATGAGATGATAAGTGTAAGTGTTAATGGCTGAGTCGGGAAGCTGTTTCATTTTCATAAGGAGAATGATGTAAATTCAAATCTCATTTAATGTTACTTATTCTAAAGTCGTTCAAGGACATTATAAGTTTAAGAAAAAATATATGTTGGATATATTAAGAGTGATACATCGATTTTGATTGAATCAAATGGAAAGGGTTAATCACCTATAACGTCGTGAATCAGTATTCAAACAACTACTAAAAGATGTGTTTATATTTAGTATATAACAATATCTTAAATATGATTATATTTAATAAAATGATGGTTAGGAAAAAAGATTAAGAGCAATATACATGTTATATTCATTTAGTCTGTATTGATTTAAATCATTTTTGGAAACACCCTAAAACACTTTTAAAATCACTTTCACATAAGTTGAGGTAAAATTTTTCTCATATACTTACCTCGGATTACGTACAATCACTTTTTAAAAGTTAATCCAAACAAGTTCTTAGATGGAATAAGGTAACTACCTGGTATTAAATAAGAAATCCTAAATAATTTTGAATCAACAATAACATCAAAGATAATCAAATTAGATTTAATTCCATGAACAATGAGCACAAAAAAAGCAATTATCGGACTTTGAAATGGCAAGCAATCAGTACATAATATATTTTTTTGACTCACTGGATCAAAAACATAAGGAATGATATCAAGAAAAATAAAATGAGAGTCATATTTGATATATATCATTCACTGACACGTCATTCGCCTGCGCATCCAATTCCTTACATTGCACCACCATATAGATAAATTCATTCTGAAAATGGATTTTTGTTTTTAAAAAAAGAAAATAAATTAAGGAGTCAACCGTGGTAACCGTGGACTATTACCAGTCACCTAAAACAAACCGATCCCACTTTTCAAAACCCCTCTCTCTGTGTGTATATATACATACACGCAGCTTCACATCTCTCTCCCCTCAAGAAAACTGCGGAACGACTTGTCGATTTTCAGGTTAACGAAAAGGAGCCATGGTTTTCACGTCACCGGAGTCGCCGAAGCGCCACGCTAACGGCTTCCTCGAGGGGGTATCGGCTGTCGTGGCTCTGCTAGCCAGGCGAGCGAACCGACTGAAGCAGAAGATGAAGACGGCGGCGAGCGACTCCGACTGGGCGATCGAGGTGAGGTCTTCGCCGAAGAAGTCGCCTCTGGCAAAGCCGAAGAAGCTTCTGAGCAGCATAAGCAACAAAGCGCTGCCGTTCGGTCACAACAAGAGGAAGCTGAAGGGAGGCCAGCATGGACCAGAATCCGGCGAGGAGGAGTGGGGAGACGGTGGTGTGTGGCAGAAGGCGATTCTGATGGGTGACAAATGTCAGCCGTTGGATTTTTCTGGCGTAATTTACTACGATAGTACTGGGAAGCAGATGAACGAGATCCCTCTACGATCGCCACGCGCTAGTCCCTTGCCCGGCTACCTCAGTCGGCCTCGGGAACATATACCCTGATATCGGGTCACGTACGCACCACTCACCGGTGCGTGAGGGTTATCTCCTGTGGTGACAGGGAAGCGATCAGTAGAAGCAATCTAAGCCGTCCGAGAAATCTACGACCCACCAAAACTACGTGTCTCTTACTGCCGTTTCAGCCTGTACTATGCTCCAATCGATCGCGACGCGCAACAGGTTAGAGACATGTGGCTTGTGATTCGCCGTAGATTTCGTTGACGGTAAGGATCCTCTCTAATGAGAATCGTCGTCTCTCCCCACCACTAGAGGCCCTTCTCGTGCTTCACCCGCCAATACTGCGTAGTAAGAAGGACATTTCGCGCTAGACTTTTATGGCACGTGACCTCATGTTCCCACGTGCCGGTTTTTTTTTACCCTTTTTAATTTTCGAATATTGGTATTCCCATCGGTGTTTACTTGTTTTATCAGTGGAAAATTTGTATAGAGTTTGTGAATGTGAGAAACTGTTTTAAGTTTGTTCACGGGTTAAATCACTTATGGCTGTTGGCTAGTGTGAAAACATCCACATGTCCTCCCTCTTTTGCGATTAGGTTTCTCTTAAATAATAGATGTATAGATTCATAGCTATATGTAATAATCAAGATTTAACTTATAAGGTCGACTCACTGTAAGATATAACAAATGAGGTGAACGTAATTAATGAAATTAATACTGGGAGTAGAATTTGGTCGCATACATGCTACGAATTTGGATGGTGGTGATTAATTAGTGAATCCCCTCTTGATTAATTAAGGCAACCATAAGGGCCACTTAAAAAATGTCTATATAATAGTGCTCGATCGAGCCAGTTTATATATATATATATATATATATTAGGCGCACACACACGCCCACAAGCATGTTTTCTTAAATAAGTCGAGAACGAGTGTCCACTACTAGTGGCATAGCCTGCTGATTCTCACACTCCATTAAAAATAGAAGCGAATGGCCACATGATTAATATATATATTAATAATTGAATTTAAAAGTTAAAGTGAGATGCGTGACTAATTTTGATATGATCTTACTCCAAAGCATTTTATACCTGTAGGGTGATAACTGACAAAAGTCTACATGTATTGTTGTGAGGTTCCATCGAGAGAGATCACTGTGTATTTTCAATTTAATAAAATACATATAAAGCGTTTTGTTGTGGTGAATTCATAGAGAGTGGAATTTAAAACAATTAGGTGTAAGACGACACATGGCTGGCCGGTCCAAAAGTGTTCCCCAGATGAAATAAAGTTCGATTTCAAGATGTATTAAAAATCAGAGATTTTTTATTCCCCACCATAAAGGATTATAGTTATTTTTAAAAGGTATGGACTCAATAAATATCTACATCTAAACGGATGCATAAAAGTTTATATTTTTTTTATATTAATCTTGATACAAGAAAGTTAGCGATTATGTATTAAATTTCTATGGTTACCCTCGTGTTTATTTTATCTTTTATGGCCAGAACTTGTTGACCAAGTTAGGCTATATATATATATATCTGTCAATATAATCAGTTTAAGATTTAGCATAAAATTAAGTGGTCACATTTACGATTAATGGTATTTCTAGGATTCATGGATAATAATAACCTTCTGTTTTCCTTGAAAGTTTTGTATATATTCAACTTTTTTCCCATTATTACATAGACAGGGAACTTATTGTAAGTTTATAATATCGATTCATGATCAAAAATAATTTTACTCATTGTGGTTTTGTAGTATGAAATATGGGAGTTAAACTGAATAAATGTCTTATAATCTTGCTAGGAATGAGGTTACGTGTTTGATCCCCTATATATGTGTTGAGTATGAGTTTCTTCTATTGTGATAGATGGCCAAAAAAAACCTCTAAACTAACTCCAATAATTTAAATTTTCTTAATATTTATTAAATTTAATCCATTCTTCTTTTCATGTAACTATTTGATTGTGTCATATTTGAGCATTGTTGATCCAATTAGTGTAGCCCTTCTAAAAGTGTTTTTCATAAAATTATTTTAAATTCCCTTTAATTTCTAAAAATTCTAATAGATGTGGCATACTTGGAAGGAAAAGCATACAGAAATTTGCATATCTGTGTGGAAGGTTTACACAGAATATTTGTTTAGTTGGAAGATGATGCCTTTTTACCGGAAGTTGATAGTTTTTTTCCCACTAATATAAACTTGGTCAAAGCAATTTGTCACTTTATTAGCTTTTTATAAACTATAGAGATAAGTCGAAGCCTTCCACAATCTGTCAATTTGCTTCCTTCTACACGCTGAATCCGCCATTTTCTTAACATTAAAAAGACTTTTTCATACATCCTTAATTAATTACCACTAACAAATTAGGAGACATCTGAGTCGCCTTTGAAGCAGTAAAATGGGCTCTTCTCTGAAGAAATGAATCAATAAGTCTACTCAAATAATAGATTAATGGTTGAATCGATTTGAATGAAAGACGAAAATAAATTATGGGACTTGGAATCTAGAACTGAAATCTACTTGATTATATATATTCTGCTTCCAGATGAGAGACTTGGAAAACACACAAATATTTGTTGATTGAGTCCGATATTGACTATACAATGGCAAGAACATTTTGGAATGATTCAAATGATAATTTGAATAGCTTAGCGTATGCGTCATTTCGAATTTTTAATCTGTTAAAATTTGAATTGCTGGATTGTTTGTTTATTTTAATTTGGTTCGTCAAAAAACATGTATGTATTGATGAATATTAATTGCGTCCTCGTCTCGCTGTTAATATCATAAATGTGAGTCATGATTGGCGAACCCCGCTTGTCACTGCGTAGATAGAAGACCATCAATAATTTAATATCATAAAAATGTGAGTCAAAAACAAATATCTTATTATTTAACTCTTCCCAAATATTTGGCAGAAAAACACCATTTCTTTCTTTCTTTTTTGACAGCAAGCTATAGCTTGAAGTTACATCTTGCATTTCCTCTTGCAATTAGGTTCTACATCTAGGATGAGGTTCTTGCAAAACCACTATTTCTTCAAGATTTCGATGAGTATCTTTTGCCAAAATATCTGTACAATGAATGGCTTCTTGTGGAGTATGTTGAATCTCAATATCTCAATCTAAGTATATAATATTCCTCCTCTCCATGATTTATGACCTAAACGGATGATGAATACCGCTATTTGCCATCAGTAGATAAATCGTTTTTAGTGAATTGGTACAAGTTAGAATCTTTTTGAAACCACACTACTTACACAAATGAAACCCGGTCAAAAGGCCAAAAGGATCAATCGCGGTCGATTGAATGAGACCCAATTTCCTTTGGAACACATAAAAGCACTCTTTCCAATAAATGGTTGCTGCTCACCTAACGTGAATTTGGAATTCGTGTGTTGGTTCTTGGTATTGTTTGTATCCAAACAAGCCCTAACTCTATTTCAAAATATTACCGTCTTTATATCTTTAATATAAGAGTTATATATAGTTAAATTGTGAATATTAATAAAATTACTCGGCAAAAAAAAGAATATAATAAAATTAGTGAAGTAAGTTATATGTGTATACTTAATAAATGATTTGGACCTAAGCAGTCTAAGGTCCAATGGACAAAAGTATCTCAAAACATAGTCCACCATCAATCCTAGCTCCAAGTATTTTAAGAGCACGTGTGTCTACGATTAGAGTCCAATAACTGGATGCATGAACAATGCTCGGAGCCCATTTATTTGTCTAGGTTTGTCGCTAGCACTATGCGAATGTCAGACCAAGTGGTTACTAACTAATAGACATACATTGGGAGAAGCAATTATAAATCTAAATAATAACATTGATTGAAGTTTTATATTAGGGAGTAAAGCTAAGCCAAGGCTAGTAATTACTAATTTGTTTTGGTTTGATTTCTCACTTTGAATTATTGATTTTGGACCCTTTTGTTAAAGATTAGAAAAAAGGGGATAATTTTAGTTAATTGGACAAGAATGGATCATTTTCACTTTTTTTCTAGTTTTAAATAAGCTGACTCTTAATAATATAATCCTTAATCATAAATGATAACACACACACACATCACCGTCATTATATAAAAACTCTAACCGTGCATGCGTCACTTTTGAGGTTTTAAAGGCTGCACAACTCTCTCATCTCTGTCTTTTTCCAATTTTTGATGAATGCTTGTACAAGGCTATGAAAGCAACAACTCACAAGTATTACTTATTCCCAGAAAATTTATATATGCGTCGCGTTTGTGATGATGTTCTATTTTTGTTTTCTTTATCCTCTATAATCATCACATATTTCCCACCTGCTTGTGGGACATCTCAATTTCCACCTTAAAAAAATCTCACAATCCTTAATTCATTACGATGCACGCGACATAAAAGGGGAAAAGTTCAGCCCTAGCCATCACAGTGGTTTAAAATCAAGGTTAATTCATAACTTAAGCAGGTCATAATTAAAATATTATTTAAGTGAAAATAAAATAATCAACAAGTATACGGAATGTTCATGTATAAACAACATGTAATTCAACAAAATTTAAACACATGCATGATTCACTGTTTTTTTTTTTTTTGAGAAATCAAAGCTTATGATGTTGTTTTAAGCTTGATAAGAATAGAAAACAAAAATAGGATCCACCCTAGTCAACTTGTTCAAACATCTTGACTGGACCACCTAATGAACTAGTTCATTGATTCACCAGTGTGATTGATTGATCGACTTGGAATGGTTGTGTGTGTTGTTTATATTTTTTTAAAAAAATATTTCTATTGATTGCACTTAATTAAATATATTAATTTAGAAAAGTCAACAGACATTCAATTCAAATAACTAACTTCAATAATTTTTTAATATCCATAAATTAGTTATTTAACTGTAATATTAAAGACAGTATGCGAATACGATGAGTTGAAGATAAGAAGGGAAAGGGGGGGAGCATGAGAGGTAGAAGTCAAAGGGTTGACTTTGACTGAGGGGCTTGACTATAAATAATAAAGTGTGGGAATAGTGCGTGCCTCATGACGGGTTCAACACTCCAGGACCTTTGAACAAATGAAGAGTCAGGGGTGAGAACACACACAGCTACGGTCAAGTTTTTAAATTTCTTGATCAAGGGGCAATTCAATCTGTAACTTTTCTATGGTCAACGTACTATGTATTCTTTATTTCTTTGACCTTATTAAAACTTTTATTATTAATTACATGTATTAAAGGGGTTTTTCATCAATATCTCAAGTAAATGAGTTTGCTTTGACCTTGAATATAAAGTCTTAATTTACTTTATTTTTTGAATTTATAAATTTTTAAAACTCTCTTTATTAATCACATGTATTAAAGGGTTTTTCATCAATATTGTGATATTGATGCAATTGTTTTTTTTTTTCTTCAAAAAAAAAAGGATACAATACAAACTTAGCAAAACCAACAAACTCTTTTTATAATTGGCTAACTTGATTAAAATATTTCATGCTTACAAATTGATTATCTAACTCCTATATGTAGTACTTGACATAGTAGCCATTTAAAAAAAAAAAGGTTAAATACATGACCAGAGAGCTGGTTGTATATGAATAACATACATATAAAGATATGTTAATCATATAAAATGTAATCATAGTATTTCGATTTGTTGCATGAGGCATTGAAAAATACCTTGTGGCTTGAGAGGGAGGGAGGGCGAGAGATGTTATGATTTTTTTTTTTTTTAAAAAAGGAAGAAAAGGGTCACGTGATTTGAATATTTAATCTCTCAGTTAATTAAAGAATAACATCATAAAATGTAGAGAAAATTGGGGAAAAATCCCTCATTAAGGAATTAATTACAAAATGGGACATGTTCAATTACATATGTGGAAGCTCAGTTGCACATAATGTAGAATTTTAGTTGTATATTTTAGAAGCTCAGTTGCATATTTAAGGAAGGTACGAATTTGAAATTAAATTCTACAATGGGGGATTTTTCTTCAATTCTCTCTAAAATGCAACCGCTAGTTATGTATTTAACATTAGATTAAAATAAAAGTAGTATTATTGCGTAGATATATCAACAATACATCACAACACTAATAACCCAACAAGTGTTCAAAAACAGAAGCTTCGTCATCACTACTTATAAACTTGGTGATGAGTGATGACACACTTCTGTTACAATGTCTAACAAACCAATTCGTTACTTTTAAATTATAAAACAGAAAACGTGGTGACGTTTTAAAACATTGAAAAATAAAAGTAGCGCAGAGGGGTCCAAACACAATTGACGTACGTTAGCAACAGAGCCACGCATGAAAAGACTTGATCATATATATATATATATTATGTTTTGTGTTGGATATGTGTATTGTTTAGAGTTAATTTAAATGATCTGAATTGCATTTTATTTTTATTTTATAATTGAATTAAAACATACTTTTAGTATAGTGCAAGATCTTAAGATTAGAGTTAATATAAGAAATTGAGAACATTGTTTTGTTCTACCCGTCTCTCCGATGAGGCTCCCCATGGAACACCAAAAAGGGACAAGTTGTTGTTGTAAGCAAAAAAGATAACAGAGGTCTGGCCCAAACCAGCCCACGTATCTCACAAGACTGAATCGCTGGGGTCATAAAGCCTTGAAAAAGAAAAAGTCTATATCCCAATGAATGATAAAAGAATATCACCAAACAAAAAAAAAAAAGAATGATAAAAGAATCATATATATCACCCAAAAAAAAAAAGGGAATAATATATAACCATCAGTACAGCTAACAAGGAAATAACTCATAAGATTATGAGTTTAAATCCCGTTGTCAATGTCAGAACTTTATTAGTAGGCGATTTAAAAGTATCTTTATAAACACTATCGAAAGCATACCATGACTCAAATGAGGCAACCGAATCCAACCCACCGAAATATTTTTGTACCAAAAAAAGAAGTATACATGTGTGTGTATTTGTGTGTGTGTGTGTGAGAGAGAGAGAGAGAGAGAGAGGGAGAGGGAGAGAGAGAGAGAGAGGCA